>JAECWI010000530.1:0-100000 GCA_018150345.1 Drosophila equinoxialis | reverse complement strand
TAAATATGGCATGTTTTCGCCCAAGCCTTGCTGACCATCGAGGATTGCTGCAAACAGCCCATTAGTGTTTATTAAAATGTGTATCTTGTGGGGCTCATTGAAATACGGATCGGCTAGATTGATATCCGTAGGTATGGTCCAATTTGATGTATCGATATGCTCGTGTGGTTGCTGAGCACAAATTTTCTTAATGACGGCAAAGTTGGCGGACCACTTAAATGATGAATGCCTAGAACGTATTGTGGCAAACGCATTGTGTTTAATGCCTTGACTGCTTCCGGTAATGCCGCTGAATTCTTGAGATACGCGAGTCCTATCCAGATTTAGCCGCTTGGCAGTCTCTTCTGTAATAAAATTAAGTTCAGAACATGAATCTAAAAGTGCCCGTACAGTATGTAATTGGCCAGACTTATCCATTATGTGAATCAATGCTGTAGGAAGCATTCCCCTTTTTATCAGTGTTCGTTAATAACGAAGTGCTTTGTGAATTAGTTATTGGATTACCAGATTGAATCAATGATGATAGGTTTTTTATCGGGGTGGAGGCGAATTGATGCAATAACGTATGATGAGCCGATCGGCACACCTTGCACCGGGAGAGTGAGGGACAATCCGTGACGCGATGTCCAGTTCGCAGACAGTTAAGACATGCATTGGTCCGTTTGACTGTATCGAACCTTTGCTGTAGCGATAATTCTCCAAATGACTTACAATTACTAACATAGTGCGCCGTCGAATGGCAGTGTAAGCATTGAGAGTTAATATTGAGGAATGCCTTTGACGTTGATGGTCGTTTTCCTCCTAGTGAACTATTGCGCTGACCGAGTTGACCTGTCTGATGACTTTCTAGGAACTGGCAGCGGCGATGAAGAATTGTGCAGAATTCCTCCCACGTTGAAAGCTTGTCGAAGCTTTGCTTTTCGTCGTAGACGCCCTTGGTCTCAGCATCAACCTTCGTAAGAAGTATGTGAATCATGATGTTATTCATTATTTCCTCAGTTGATCCTAGTGTAAGAAGTGATCCGCGTATAGCGGACGCATTATCGATGAGCTTCTGCAAAAGTCTTGCTTCTGGTTGCTTGACTAATGGTAAATTGAACAGACTCGATATACAATCATGGAAGATTAGAACGTCGTTGTCGTAGCGAGCTTCTAATCTTGACCAAGCTTGACTGTAGTTTTGTTCGGTGACTTGGAACGACTGCACGACCTCAAGTGCAGGTCCCGATAAACATTCGAGAAGATAATTGAACTTATCAATTGTTGGCATGTGGTGATCGTTGTGAATTAGATTCAGGAAAGACGATTTGAATCTCTTAAACGCTGAATATTTGCCATCGAAACTGGGTAATTTCAGTTTAGGCAATCGTTGACTGTGAACCACTGTAGGAGACATTGAAGAACTCATAAAACTCATATCCGATGTGTTCACTGGACCCGTTGAACGTTTTCTTTGTAAAAGAGACAATAAATGTACCTTGACCTTTATGTACATTTCATCCAAATTACTGCGCTCTTTATCAATTACGTGCAAATTTTCAATTTGTGTTTGAATATGAGTAATTTGCCTATAATGAGATTCAAGTATTTGAAGTCTGCAGTCTAGTGTATCGGCATCTTCTTGGTCGCTAGTAGCAATGATCTTTTCATGTAAATTTCGAATATGATTTTCAAACTGAGTCCGCTGGGATCTAAGATTTGTTAGTTTGTCTGTTCCCTTTGAGCTTACGGGAGTATTTGAACCGTCTTTGCCCATAATGCTTCAATAAAAGCCAGCAACACCTCCAAGTAGCAGAACCAACGCGAATGTTGATTAGTTATATGTACATACATATACCTATGTTCGCAAACTTAACGGGTTTTTGATGTACAGTTGGCGCGGCACTCACGCTCGTGTGTTTGGGTATGTAGAGAGTGGAATGACAAACGACGAAAATATAACTGTTCGGTTTTCTTTTATTGTACATGTGCGAGTACAGTAATTGTTTGATTGAATACTTGCGGTTTCATTCCAATGACTTTACTGCAGTATGTGGAGAGTTTAAAAGTGGTTTATGATGTCCACCTTTCTTTCTAGATGTCTCAACGGGTGTTTGATGGTTGATTGCCTCTTGCAATCTATTATCGGAAACTTGTGTTGGCTTACGAAATTTTGAAACGACGAGTCCAACTTAGTTGCAATTGAACAAAAACTTATTTAACAGCAAGTATAATGTCCTGTCACGGTCGCCAAAATGTTGGCCAATTTCTCGGCCATATAATAAACTGCTACTCGGTTGGATTCGATGATTCAAACTTCCCTTGCCACATTCTTCCCGAAACAGATTAGACGACGTTATGTAGTTTTACATTTATTTTTTTGCGTCCGTCGCATTCGAGTTCTCTTGTTACAGTGATTTCATAAATTCTTATATGCTACGAGAGGGAGAGAGTAATTCAAAGTGAAGTGTAAAGGGAAACGCAAGAAGAGAGCCAACAGTGATGCTAGATTGAACTCTCCTTGAGCTTGCGATATATCGATAGTTTAGCTATTTAACCCAATGGTTAATATTTCGGAATAATTAAATTAATGAGTTTAAGTTCAGGAGTTCTCCTCCAACAATATCTGTTAAAGACTGTGACCAATTTAATGAAGATCGGGTGACTATATCATATAGCTCCCATAGGAACGATCGTTCAAAAACAGTGTCTTTGGTCAATAACTTCGTTTTTTCATATGTTAAGAGTGTGGGCCGTTCTTTCGCAAACATTTCTCTTTGTAGAATTTCACTTGACGCCTATAGAGTAAAAAAGACCAAACAACTTGCAAGGGTATACAAACTTTGACGCGGTCGAAGTTAGCTCTAGATCTATTATCTTTACATCTGAATCTGTTAAATCTATTATTTTTAAATTTGATTCTTTTATGTCTATTAATGCTAAGTTGTAACTTCAACTTTATACAACTAACTAGTTTCACCTGAGTGTATCAGGAATTCAAGGAAGCTGCCTTCTCGAATGATATTAGCTCCAAAAGAAGACATGCGGAAGCAATTATTGTATTCAAGGATGCGTTGAAGCAAATGGTTAAAATCGGTATTAGCTCATAAGATCAATGGTTTCAGTGGGTGTGGTAGAGTACAATGAGCAGAGTACAATAAGTAGCTGAAGTTATAGCGTCAGGAAGGAAAGCCCGACTTATTTTTATACCCTTACAAAAAGGGTATATTAATTTTTGTGAGAAGTGTGCAACGTATAGAAGGAAGCATCTCCGACCTAAAAGTATATATATGTTTGATCAGCACGACGAGACGAGTTGAAATAGAATGTCCGTCCGCCCGTCCGTCTGTCCGTCCGTCTGGATCAACGCAAACTCCTCCTAGACCGTTAGAACTACAGAGTTTAAATTTTGCATGTATATACTGCAGGGGTTTTTTATCACGGATTCAGCCGGATCGGACTACTATATCAAATAGCTTCCATACAAACGACAAAGCACGAACAATAACTTAGTTATTTTCTAAGTTATTGTCGTGAAATTAAACATTGGTAAGATTTATTATTGTGTAACTATAACTATGCCAAATTTTGTTAAGATCGAGTGACCATATCATATAGCTCCCATAGGAACGATCGGTCGAAAACATACAATAACTTCGTTACCTTTGACGCGATTGCGAAATTTGTTAATGACTGTGCCGAATTTGATAAAGATCGTTTGACTATATCATATAGCTCACATAGGAACGATCGGTGGAAAACAGTGATTTTGATCGTTATTTCGTGTGCTAAGATTGTAGGCCGTTCTTTAGCAAACATTCCTTTCGTTTCATTATTGAACTTCAGAGCCTGACAGTAAGTGCAGACATAACTCGTTTGGCCAATGACGACATAGCGGCTGGAGCCATAATCAGCTGCTGTGTAATATCAAAATGCAATAAGATGGTATTGCCTCATGTCCATCCTTTTTTTTTTTTTTTTTTAAATAGGCGGGAAAGCATTGAAAGCCGAAGTGTGGGACTTGGTATCGACCTTGGTGACCGCACGGCAAAAAAACTAACCATAATGTATGCCTCTTCTAGAGTTTACCTAGAACTGAAGTTTTAGTTATGCTGGCGTTCAGCGCGACGCAATGATTGCATAATGACTCCTGCCATGTGGCTAACAGCTATCCAATTGTTTTACGAGCTAATTAGGATATCCATAAAGTCGTTGACTATAAATGGCCTCCCGATGCCTAGGCTTAGCTCTTCCCGTTCAGCAGAATATCTAGGACAGACAAATAAGACGTGTTCTGCGTCTTCTATCATATATTCCCCGCACAGTGTGTGCAAAAGTGATCTGTCTCATGTTTAAATCTATGCAGGTAGAATTTAAAGGGTTTATTTTTTTTTCTCTTTTTTTTACCACTTTTTTCTTGTTAGTTAGGGGTTCTCTTCTAACTAGCGGCGAATCTCTATTTCATCCATGTCCTTTCAATAACTGTGTCAAATAGAAGTCAGTCTGGTCATGTTTGCGATTAAGCCATGTCCGAATGTCGGTGAGAATGCGTCTTGTGTAGCTCCCATGGTTTGAGTCACGCCATCTGCGTTGCCAGTTAGTCAGAGTGGTCTCTCTTCTAACTGGCGGCGAATCTCTATTTCTAGCCTCGTTAGCCAGGAGGTCTAGTGGGGCCATATCAGACAGCACCAGGGCGGCATCTTCGGAGACTGTTCTAAACGCGCTTATGGTCCTAAATGCGCATGTTCGGTACGACGATCTGCAGTCCCGGCTGTAGGTGGGGGATGACATAGCAGGTGCCCATATGGCGGCTGCATATAGAATGATGGACCTTACCACCGTCAAGATAAGCCATCTGCTCCGTTGCTTGGGGCCGACGACGCACAGTTGGACGACTGCTCGGATAGCGTTGCGAAAATACTTTTTTCATGATCGCGTTTGGCAAAAATTATATATGCAATCGATAGGAAATACTCAGAGATTATGAATACAAAAAATTTTTGAAATCGGTTGAGATTCATGGGTGCTAGAGGCCCCCAAAGTTGAGACATTTTTAGTGAATAGGAAAAAATGATAATTTAAAAAAAAAAAATCGCAACTTTAAAACTGAATATTGGACGATTTCAACAATCGATCTTGAATTTTTTCGTTTTATCTGAAAAGTATGTTCTTTATGAAAAGCATGTTTCATAAATTTTAATAATTACTTAAATCGTTATTGAACTAGAAGCGTTTAAAAAATGTACTAAATATTGGCATTTTTTGAACTTTGGTGGAATAAAACTAGCAAGGATCAACGAGTATCAATACCGGTAGGTGAAATATTTACCTATCAGATGTATATAGTCCCAATTTGCGGAGACCTGCGAAACCGATGCGTAAGCCATAAAACTAAGGCAACCTCGCCTAAAAAAATGCGCTGCAGGTATAAGGAAGAAGAAGATGCGTATTGGCCTGTAGCTTCTTTGTCTTTAAATGATAACATTGCGTAATGCTGTTTTGCAAATACTACCTGTTTATATATATGCTTTCTACAATGATAAATTGCTAATTACCTGCTTTGGAAAAACTGACAAGACAGGTAAATGTTATTTAAGTTGATGAAAAATTTGTCCTAATTTGTGCAAAAATGTTGTTAAAGAATGAAAGGATTTTAAAGTTTTCCACGAGTGTGAAAACTTAAATGATTTTGAAATGGGATTGCTAAAGGAGATGAGCGTTTCATTCCAAAACTCTAGTACGGAGCTTAAGGTAAAAGCCAAATATACACAATATAACTTCAGGCGAAAATGGATCGCAAGCGGAAGAAATCTGGCAAATTTCGTGAAAAAAAATGAAGTTTGGCTTGAGGAGTATACGACATTCATTGATTCGGAGCACGAAAATGATCAACCATCAACTAGCCGAGGAAGAGGAAGGCCGCATAAAGATGTGGAAGATTGTTCAACGTTTACAAGGAAACGAAATCTTCAGGGTGCTACTGCTCGTAAGGATATTCAGAGCAGGAAGGAGATTATACAAGCTGAATTCTCTCGGAAGCTGAGACTGAAAGTTGACTGCCCAAAGTACGGATGCGGAAACACGAATGATGGTAATACTTCAAGGAGATTTTTTGAAAATGATGAAGTGACATCTTTTATAATAGGTGTTAGTCAAGAGATCAATAAAAGGTTGGCTTTTATCTCGAATGTTATAAATTGCAAGAAAATGGTAAATGGAAAAATTTGCCGAATATACTTCAAAGACTGCTCATCTTTTGACTGAATTGTATCCGCAAACAAAACTTAGCCCAACGGTACATAGCATTTTGGCTCACGGAAAGGATTTAATAGAATATCAGTGTTTACCACTTGGAGAGCTATCCGAAGAAGCACAGGAATGTAAAACAAGGACTACAAAAGGTTCAGATACACTAATACATTAAAAACTTATGGTCTTAGACAAAATGAATACCTTTTTAACATGCTAGCAGCCTACCCAGCCCACTAATTGCATCACTGAGACACGTGCGATCACGAGAGGATTTTGGAAAAAAATAGCAACTATAGTCCCGAAATGTTGAGTTTATTAGATATTGATGTAAATATTGAAAATTATTTTGAGAAAATCAGCCATCAATAGCAAATTTACAAAATCACCCTAAAAAAATTTAAAAATTTTTATTTTGCTCTTTTTGTAATTATGTTAAAAAATCAAATTAAAACATTTAAAAATGTTAATCAGTCGTCTAAAACAATGAAAAATTCCATTTGTGATTGAAAAAACCGGATTTCGATCCATTTTTAAAGGAAAAACAAGCTTGGAAATATTTGCTGACTTTGACCTTGAATATTACAGCACCACGAACACTCGGCACTTTGGACAAACATTCATTTTGAAGCTTAAGTTAAAATTTTTTTTTTTTTTTTTTTTTTTTAAAATTTTTTTTTTTTTTTTTTTTTTTTTTTTTTTTTTTTCAAAAAACAAAAGGGGGTGCTTTTTTGGGGTTTATAAAAAATGTGTTTTTTTTTGTGGGGGTTGTCGTTGTTTTTTTTGTGGTGGGGTGGGGGGGGGGTTTTTTTTTTTGTTTTTTTTTGCTCTTTACTTCATGGTATTTTTTTTTTTGTTTTTTTTTTTATAGAGAAACCGGCAACTCGATTCTGGCTGTTTCCACTTTTTTTCTGCTGCTTATGAGCACGGCCTCGGTTTTGTGCGGCTATGGATAGTGATTTTGCCTCCATCCATTCCAAAATCCTGAACACAGATGCATTGGTGTTTTCTTCCGCTTGCTGGATATCCTTAGCCACAGTGACGATGGCAATGTCGTCCGCGAAGCCCACTGTGTCAGTTGGCATATCCAATCGCAGGACAGTGTCATACATGACATTCCACAATGTTGGCCCGATCACTGATCCTGTTCATTCTCCAGTCTGTTGCAAATGATGCCCTCAAAAAGTTTTCCAATCACATCAAGCATACAGCATCTGTATGCTGATGGGTCATCTATTTTATCATCTTTGGGAAGCAGGACCAGCCTTTGTAGCTTCGTAGGGAACTCCCGTTGCAGCTTGCATGTGTTGAAAAGTTCCACAAACGTCGACGCGTATTTGCAATCTAGCAGTTTGATTACAAGAGCCGGGACCCGGTCCGGGCCCGGGGCTTTATGTATGTTTATCCGGTGCACATGGCGTTCCGCTCGCTGACGAGTTTGCCCATAACCAATTTATAGGCAGTCCCATGTGGCTGCGCCGTCTCGGCTCTGTATTCAGGCGTACTCGGCATATGCACATGCCTACTCGTATTTTGCCCGCCCGCAGCAGCTTGTTCGCAAGGTTCGGTTCACCATCGTTGTTGCAGTCTGTGTACGCTCTCCGCATTTTTGGGTGACATTCTGTTGGCAGATCCTCGTCGTTCCGCTGGCTTGGTCAACTGTAGGAGTAGTTCCCCGGCTGCTGTGCGTCGAACCGCACATACATTCTCCTTAAACTGCTGTGGTCTGTGTGGACTGACTTCAGTACCATCGCGTAATTGGCTGTGTCTTTACATTTCACCATGATGAAGTCCGGCCTCTTCTTTTTAATGGGTCTCGGCTTGCTTTTGACCTTGTGCAATTTCCGTTTTCCTCCAGCGGTGTTCGTTGCGTGTGTTGGTTCAGCTACTACTAGTCGTGGAGACACTGCTGTTGCCGTCCGCTCCTTAATTGGCGACTTCTTTTTCCTCCTCCTGTCATTCTTATTTGCCGTCGGAGGGTCCTCCGTCCTGGTTTCTTTGGTGGTTTTGGCGACAGAATTGCGCGTTGCGAAAGCAGTTCGGCCATCCACGTGTTTAGTGCCTGCGGCGGTCCTTTTACTTCTTCTGAGGTTCCATTTTCGGTGTTGCAAGGGCTTGCTTCCCTTGCCCGTTTGGGTGTCTCGTCACCGCAGCCAGGTGAAACAAGTACTCCTCGATCGGCTGGTGGGGCCGAGTGAAGAGCCTGTGGTGGCGTCCTGGCGATTTTGCTTCCTTTGGCGAAATGATTGGCTCCGTTTGTGTACAGTCTGTTGTTTTTTGCTGCTGCTGTCGTTGCTGCTTGTACTTAAGTCCGCTGTATCGGCCAAGTATGCCACCGATGCAGTAGTTTTCCTGTTTGTAACTATGGATGTTTGGGCCTCCAGAATCCGTGCCCCGGCCGCGGTTGGGTTCGCGGGTGGACTTCCACTTTGTGGCTGCCATCTGGAGTAATTTCGTTTTTTCCAGCCATATTTGTTTGAACTAAAATGCATTTTATAACTACTGCCAGGTACGAAGTTTCGTTAATTGCTGCCGGTCGATGCGACGCAGACGCAGACCACAAGCCGCTCAATATGAGGACAAACGCTTTGTGGATTTAAGACCGCCCCTCGATCTGTTACTAAGAGACAATGGCCTAGATAGCATCCAGAGTACACCACGATGAGGTTTCGAGACGCCTTGACGTGGATCGCGATTTATGAAGTATAGCGTTGCCGCGTTCATCTTCAGCGTTCACCAGGACCATGTCCTCCTCCATGCTCATGTCTAGCCTTATCTGTTCGCGGTAGCCTTATCTATGCAGTACATGTCTAGCCTTATCTATGCAGTACATGTTTCATGTGAAGTTAATCGCAGCTGAAGGAAATATAGACTTGAAATCCGTACTGCACTAAATAGTAGACGGTTTGAATATGAAAAGCGTCTTAAAGATCAACTTATATTGCGTGGATGGAGACTACAAACGTTGGTGTAATACAAAATTCAAAAAGCATAAATGGTTGCAACTAGAGCTGTTGAAACATCAATACTGTCGATATCGAAATCGGTACTACATCGAAGTAATATAGTACTTTTTTGATTTCCTATATATGTATGTATATATGTATACATATACATATATATAATATATAGTTGTGTGTTTTGCCGGCTCGAGGTCAAATTGTTGGGTGAATAGAAACAAAATAAAAATACGTCCGCACACTGTGACGTGGAGCTACACACTATACGATAACGATATAACTCCACGTCACAGTGTGCGGACGTGTAAAAAAAATTGCCCTGAAGACGACCACCGATGAGTGTTCGAAATATATCGAAGAACAAAATAAGAACAAACTGTTTTTAATTTTGTTTTTATTCACCCAACAATTTGACCTCGAGACGGCAAAACACACAACTAACAATCAAAAGGTCGCAAAAATAAACAATTCTGTAATATATATTATATATGTATCCTTGTATATTATATATGTATATCCTTGTTTTATATAATATATATATAGAAATTATTAAAAATAACATCCTTTTTCAAAACTTAAAAATATAAAACAGAAATTTAATCTGTTCCAAACTTAATACATACTATAAAACATAATTCAATCTTTTTCAAACTTAAAATTATAAAACAATCATTGCTATTCAGAGATTCACTTGTGACAAAATATAAAAGAAGCATGTCAACATTAAATTGAAGCGAATTTTTCTTCTCGCTTAATATGATTCCAGCCTTCCTGAATATACGTTTATACGAGCAGAAGCTACTGGAACACAACAATATTTTTTTGCAGCCATCGTGAAATGCTTTATTTTATGATATCTTTTCTGAGTGATGGAATAGCTAACAAAAACATCGAACATCGGAGAGAAAAAATTTGAAACATCGATGTATCGATACTAGTTGCAAAATTAACGCTTCGGTTGACACAGAAGCGGATGTGTTTTTGGTGTCCAGAAGCGCTGTACAGAAAATTGGCGTTAAATATCTGATTGTTCTAGGCGGAAAAGTTACTCATCCGCTTGGTACTTTTGAAGTCAAACAGTCCAAAAATTTGTTGTTGTCGCAAACGAAGATGTGCCGTGTGATGTGGTATTATCTTGACGTTTCGCCAAATACCAAGTCGTCTACCGGCTATTGAAGCTGCAGCAGGAAAACAATAAGTCGACGAATGGTTCAATGCTGGAATCGTTTGCCGATCGTCATCCAATGTTGCCAGTCGAGTCGTTGCGGTGAAAAAGAAAGATGGCAGATGGGTTTCCGGTTCCTATAAATGACGATGTCCTAGCGAAGCTGCAGGTCGCAAAGTTTTTTACAGTCATGGACTTACAGAATGGATTTTTTCACGTGCCGATTGAAGAAACAAGTAAAAAATACGCAGCATTCGTGTCCAAGGAGGGATTATTCGAACCAACAAGGCTTCTTTTGAAGGAAGTGTCGCATTTCACAGAACTCTGTTGATTTTTTGGGCCACACGAGATGGACAAATTAAGCCAGGACAAAAGAAGACCAAAGCTGTCAGCAAGTTTAAAGTACCAGCAAATATAAAGGCAGTTTAAGCATTTCTGGGCTTAACTGCATTTTTTCGCAAGTTTATCAATTATTGCCCGCCTATTGACTGATCTTTTGCGTAATAACGTTGTTTTTAGGATGGATGCGGTTGCAAAGTTTTTGAAGAAGAGAAAGCAGTATACCTTTCCTGCCAAGAGTTTAGGCAATACATTTTGGGCATCGAGTTTAAAGTTGTAACGGATTGCGCAGTCTTTAAGCAGACAATAAACAAGAATGCTGTACATAGAGATGTGGCGCGATGGATTGTTTATTTGCAGGATTTTAACTTCGATGTGGAGCTGGAGAAAGACTTTAAAAAGTGGATTGTCTCAGTCGCTATCCACAAGGTATTATGATTATACGATCGGAAACGTCGGCACGATTTTAAAAAGCGCAGCAGGAGGATACAAAAGGCGAATATAATGGCGGTATTTTATACAAAACGGTTGTCGGTAATAAACTTTTGGTTGTCCCCAAACAAATGGGAAAAGAGATCATTTTCGTTGAAAAAAGACGATGCAAGCAATTTATCAGTCTTATTGGATGCCGCATTTAGAGTCAAAAGTGGCACGAATTATTAATAATAAATGCGTCAAATGTATAATTTATAACAAAAAGTTCGGCAAAAATGAAGAATTAATGCAGGTGATAGACAAAGGAGGTAGACCATTAGAAACAGTACACTTCAAAGCAATAAAGGTATAATTTTGCTATGGTCGACGCCTTCACGAAATTCGTTTGTTCCAACAAAAACAATAATATGCGGGGAAGTACTACGAAAGTTAAAAGAAAATGTAACGCTGTTCAAATTATCAGTGACAGAGGATCGGCATTTATAGCTAAAGATATCGAGGAATGTATCAAGTCGAACAGAATCCACCATGTTTAGACAACAACGGGCGTACCAAGAGACAACGGTCAGATCGAACGTGTAAACAGATCTATCATTACGATTATTTCTTAAGTTGTTAGAAGAGGAAATATGCCTCTAGTTGGAAGTGTGGCCACTCAGTTGGAGGGAGTCGAGAAGTAGAGTGGTCGTCGAAATGTTGCCAGCTAAAGAAGTCGAAAGTCGCCTCAATTAAATTCGGCATAAGTCTTTTCACCGCAAGCCGAGTACCGTTGCACAATCGCGGTGGACTCAAATTACGCACTATCATAATAACTAAACCAGCTTTGAGTTTAAAGTTGTGCTCTCGAGTTCTAACCCCAACGTAGGTGTCTTTTCCCCCTGATGAAGCAATACTGAAAGGTAGTTCCGTCGGGGATAATGGAAACGATTGTGGTTAACGAATAATTTTTTTTTTTTTTTTTCATCTTCTTACATTTTACTCACACCATCTTCTTCTCCCTCTTTATGCTATTCTTTTCAGATTGAAGTACCCATTACAAGCCCTGGTGTAACTCAATCTATCCCTCACGGGAACTCTGATCAATTACAGGATCATGCTGGCTCTCAATCACTTGCGCTCCCGTCCGTTGCCTGTCCATATTCCTAATTTGTCTTCTGCTTCAAAAAACTATGACCATCTAGTCTTTGCATTCATTATCAAAATGTAAGAGGACTTCTTACCAAGCTCTCGAAACCTTTTCGGCTGACATATTAGCTTTTTCTGAAACTTGGCATAACTCCTCTGTTCTGGAATAATTGTTTCTAATAACTTTTATTCTTATAGGCTTGATCGTTGAGTACTCATTGCTGTCAACTCAAAACTGTGCTCAAGTGTTCTGCCGATTGATCTCCCCTTAGGTGTTGAGTTTATTTGCGTCGAAGTTACATGTTCCAACTTTAGCTTATATATTTATTGTTCCCAGCTTCTGATATTATAATCTACATGCACCATGCTGATGCTCTGCGAACTATTTTTAGTCGTGTTAAAGATCGTGATTTTCTTATAGTTTTAGGTGTTTCTAACTTGCCTAATAATCATCCATTCCTTCATCTCAACATGTATTTCTTGATAGCCTACTTGAATGTCCGCTATATCAGTTGAATTCTTTTCTTAACTCTTCTAAAATAATCCTTGATCTTGTGAAGCCTGAAGATTCTTATCACCCTACCATTGAAGTAACTTTTTTTTACAATTCCGTTACTAAGGACTACTAACGGATTTTGTTAAATAATCTCAAATTCTCGTCATAGATGTTTTCGTAAATCAAATTTCAATCTTCTTAACATCCTTGTTTCCGTTTTTGATTGGTCATTTCTATCTAAGTGCTGTGATATAGTTCGTGCAGTGAATTTTTTCTACTGTGCTCTTAATTCTCTAATTGATAAATACGTTCCTTATGTGAATGTCTCTAACGTCTCTAGTGCGCCGGTCTGGTTCACACGTAGGCTCTCTCGTCTCCGAAACATTAAAACGAGATATTTTAAAAGGTTTAATTTACTACCTTCCACCTTCAGACTTAATAACCAGACTGCTAATAATGACTCAGATATTGAAGATCTGTTTGCTAAATTCTTTTAGTCGACTTATTCTACGACTGTTTCGGATGCCACACGCTATCCCTTTTCAATCACACATTTAAATTGTTTGTTTTTTCCTAGTATTACTGAAGACTGTATTATCTCTATCTTGTCATCCATGACGTCTTCCTTCGTACCCGGGCCTGATAATATACTTAGCTGAATCCTTAAAATGTGTTCGATTTCCCTATCTAAGCCTTTACCTCGATTATTCTTTATATCGAGTGAGACTTGTAGCTTTCCTGATATTTGGAATTTGTTCTTTAAAAACGGAAAAGGATATTTCTAACTACGTGGCATGCCAAACTTTCCAATACCTAAGCTGATTGATAAATTATTACGTTCCTAACACCTATCCAGATCCACTATTTCTCCTTGTCAGCATGGCTTCATGAACGGTCGTTCGTCGCTTATTAACCTTTAGAATGACACCCTTGTATGGCTTCCGTAAAAAATGTCAAACTCATGTTATTTATACTGACTTTAGTAAGGCTTTCGATACGCTTGATCATTCTATGCTTCTCACGAAACTTAACATTATGGGCTTTTCCCCGAAACTATTGGCTTGGTTAAAATCGTATCTTATTGGCAGAACCCAAAAGGTCTCTTTTCGTTCCTCAATATCTAAAACTGTTCGAGTTACCTCAGGTGTCCCCCAAGGCAGTCATCTAAGCCCACTGTTATTTACCCTGTTTATAAATGATCTACCTTTGACGTCAAGATTTGTTATTCCTATAACGATCCTTCTTTCCAACAGTACTTGCTATCCGATCTCGATGCGTTCATATAACGTTCAAAAAACGTTGGGCAAAGAATTTGATGATCCCTACGTCACAAAGGCTTTATACACTTCGTTAGTTCGCCCTACTGTAAAATATTGCTCGCCAGTGTGGAACCCTCAATATGATGTTCAACAGCGTAGTATTGAATCGGCACAGAAGCAATTCCTTAAGTTCGCGTTACGCGGTCTTAATTGGGACCCGAGTCTTCGCCTATCTTGTTATTCTGACAGACTTTTTATACCATACACCAATAGGGTGAAATGGTATATTAAAGGCGCCAAAATGTATGTAACAGGCAGAAGAAAGATTTTCCGACCCCATAAAGTATATATATTCTTGATCAGTATCAACAGCCGAGTCGATCTAGCCATGTCCGTCTGTCCGTCCGTCTGTCCGTACGTTTGAACGCGTAGATCTCGACTATAAGAGAAAGAGCCACCCAATTTGTTCTGTAGGCCATGTAGTATGTAGAGTGATCAAGTTTATTATGCCTTTTCCACCCCCGCAAATGGAAAAAAAAACGTTTATATCAAAAACTATTGTAGCTAGTGACACCATATGTATATTTGCTTAGTAAATGCGCACATTCTGTATGTGTAAATTTTTTTGCAACGCCTCTTTCAGCCCCTGCAATTCAAAAAAAAAAAAAACCTTTATCTCAAAAACTGTTGTAGCTTGATACACCATACTTGGTATGTATATTTGCTTAGTAAATGCGCACATTTTGTATGTATGAAGATTTGGCAAGGGGAAAGGAAAGAAAAGCCGGCGTCTGTCCCCGAAATTTAAAAAACTTGATTATCTTCCGTATATTTTTACAATTCCGCAATTTTTTGATACTAATGATAGCCAAATACCAAATTTTATCAAAATTGGATTAAAACTAGCCAAGTTATGCATATAAACAATTTTCCATAAGGCCGGAGTTGGCCGTTTGCTGGTGGGGGCGCTAGGGTGCTTCAGTGTGCTAGATACTAAGATATGCTTGTAAAAAGCATCGAGCCACTTTGGCCCATTCCACCATAATTCACAATTTTTAACTTATTTGGATAAATATCCCTTGAAGCTATGTTTGCTGGGTTTTCCTTACTATCAAAGTTGTGCTGCATATTACAGGTGATATTAGTGTCGCTTCAAGCAAAAATTTCTGCTGGACTCTTGCGATAACAAGTGTGAAGCACAAAATACAAATTTACGAATAGTCCTTCCATTTTTGATAGGATTAACATTGTTTTACCTTTTTTACCAAGGAGCGGGAATTCACTGGAATTCGACATTATCAGTCTAGTACGAGATTTTTCCACGTCACCCGTGTGAAGAAGATCCATTCGCAGCGACGCTGATGTATATTGAAATGCCCAAGTATTACACCTGGAGTCAATCGACAAAGAAATTTAATTGTCGCAGAGTCAAGGAACCCCAGTTCCAGATCGGCTACAGGAATTGCTAGGAATGTATACTGTTCATTCTAGAAATGATGAATGAATTTGCGACTGCTGTTGGTAACATTTGCGACTGCCGTGGACCATTTGCGCATTTGAAAACTGTGAATGGTCACCAATGGTAAACATATCGAGAATCATGTCAACTATTGGGTTTGCTGGATTCTCATTGGGAGTTAACACTTGCGGGTTCAGTTGTTTCATCAAATACCAAATACGAACGCATCATCAAGAAGAAGATATCTTGCATCACTTGCACATTTCAACGAATAATCCCGACATGCAAACAACCGGTGAAATTTACAATGAAGAATTGATTCTGATTGAGGACTAATGCTTGACTATTGCATGCTTATTGCTTGACTACGGAACTATAAGCATCGATCGATGAACGATGCATTTAAACAATTAAATCGAGAGCTGCAATACAATCATACATTTCAGGAATTCGTTCAAAATAATGTGCCGTTGCTGAATGAACAGCAAACACAAGTATATGTCGGGGTACCAAAACGATTTTTATCGTAGGAGGCCAAAGATTTCATGGTGCTACTGGCTTTAGATCGGAAATAGGATGCAAAACCGATGAACTTCCCTTCACTAAAAACTATCTGTGGCGGTGGCAATATATAAAAGCAGAAATATTTAACATGTTTGGTCGAATTTCTCCGGCCGTTATCCCGTATCCCAGATAGTGGACGACTGTTTTAAGAAAAGTACATTTCCTTATCATTACATGGTCCATATAAATAATCACGTGCGAAAAGGCCAAGTCACAAAGCTCGCATAAACGCCCGTTGAAACACAGATGACGCATTTTTCAGTCCGAACGGCATAGTTAAAAATTCATACTTGCCATCCGGAGTAACAAACGTAACAGTATATTCTATGGAACCGGGGGAAACTGGTGAAAGCCTCTTGCCGTATCATGGCACCTCGCAACCTAGCAATCTGGTCATTAATTAACGACAAAGGATACCTGTCTGCTACCGTATTAGAATTTAGCTCTCCGTAATCGACACAAAGGCGATCTGTCCCATTTTTCTTTTAAAAGGGGAAGGAGAAAATGGACGAATAAATACATTTGCACGAGCAATATGGGACGTTTAACTACTAACACGTGTAGATGGTGTCCCGTTAATAAGTGCAGTGGAATAACTTTCGAGTAATTTTATTAACTTATTTTTATCGGGCTCACGCAAGTCGGTGTCAAGATTGGAAAGGTCAACTGGATCCATATCTACTGAACAAATATTTACGGTTTTGGATTTTACAATTTCAAACTTGTTTGGGGATACTATAACATCAAATCTCTGAAAAAGGATTTCGCAGCCAAGTACAATGTTACTACTTAAATGTTTATCTTGTACTACGTGGAACAATATTTGAAGTGTATTTTCGTTTATAGTAACCTGGTATAAAGTCTGCAATGTGCTGTATATACCAGTATCGCCAATGTCTTTTAACATAATAATGTTGTTAAAACGTTTTCCAGACAACTTACAGCTAATATTTTCTTTTATAAGTGAGCATTCATCCCCGGAGTCAAATGAAATTGGGTTGATTTTACCTCGTTGCCTCAGATTTGCAAAGTTTCGAGGTTAACCGCTCTTAAAACAGGTAACTAACGGCTTATCATTGCATTTTTTTTTGCAGTCAGCGATTTGGGCCATGACACACTATCGCTGACATTCGTCTTTTATAAAAGTCAGGTCCAGAATCGTCATCACGGTCAACATTACGAGGTTATTGAAACTTGAATGCATTGAGCTCAGATTGGAGATCGCTTCTAGTTTTTAACTTGGATGTAAAAACAATGCGTTGCATGCTGAGATACATATTTGCCAAATGTGCGAGCACAACTGAAACGGCTATTTTTTCCTATGTTTTGGTTTTGCCAATTAGTGGTTAAAGTTGTCATCAAACGACTGGCGTAAGCCCCAAGGCATTCACCATTGGTTGGGCAGCTGCTTAGCAAATTTACAAACATTGCCAAAGGCGTCTCGTTGATTTTATAACGGTGAAGAAATTATTCTTTGAACTCCTGCTTTGACTTAACGCCGGGACATAAAATTTGGGTTAGCTTAGCCCGGATGAATTTGCACCATTTCAAAGCATCGGCGTCGGCATTATCAGAAAATTTTTTTGGCAAAGTGACGCCACTTATCTGCTGTTGTTCACGTGTTGACGCTTGGTTAATTTTTGACAAGCTCCAATAGGTTTTGATTTTGCATCTGTGGGACTATGCGCCATTGTTCCATTGAGAGTGCAGGATGTGATGCCGATCCCACTTCTGATGTCGGGGCACCAAGACTTTTATTGACTTCAATCATGTCACTTTGGACTTTTTCACTTTAATTTTTTCACTGTAAGCCTACGGTGTTTGTTAACTGAAGACATATTTGATTCTAAATATGTTTCAAAATATGTTTCCAAAGCAAAGATGCTTGTCATCCTGCAAACTCAATATTCCCAGCAACATTCCAGGTTTCAGTCTGTAGCTGCTGCAAAAGTAATGCCAGGGATACAATTGACACGCCTGTCAACTAACTAGTAGGCTTTGACTTATTAGTCACTTAATCGACATACGAAACATCAATGCGAGCGATGGACAATCATACTGGTGTTTAATTCTTCATGGACGCACCTGGAGGAACAGGGAAAACATTAACCATTTCATTGATTTTGGCCACTATTCGATCAATATGTGATATAGCTTTGGCGTTAGCATCATCTGCAATAGCGGCGACTCTTCTAGATGGCGGTCGTACTGCACATTCTGGAATTAAGTTGACACTCAATTTAAACACAATTGATACAATTGATAAATTCGGCACAGTCATTAAAAAAATATTACACTAACGAATCTTTGATTTGAAAGCCATCGCTTCAAAGGTAACGAAGTTATTAACAAAAGTCACTGTTTTCGTCCGATCGTTCCTACGGGAGCTATATGATATGGTCACTCGATCTTAACAAAATTTGGCATAGTTATAGTTACACATATAGACGTCTAATAAACTTACTAATGGTTTATTTTACGACAATAAAAAAATAACGAAGTTATTGAGAAAAGTCACTGTTCGTGAATTTGTCGTTTGTATGGGAGCTATTTCATATAGTGGTCCGATCCGTCTGAGTCCGTGATAAAAAACCCCTGCAGTATATACATGCAAAATTCTAACTCTGTAGTTCTAACGGTCTAGGAGGAGTTTGCGTTGATCCAGATAAACGGACAGACGGATGGGCGGACGGATGGACGGACATGTCTATTTCAACTCGTCAAAGTCGGGCTTTCCTTCCTGACGCTATAACTTCAGCTACTTAAACGCACTCTGCTCATTGTACTCTACAACACCCACTGAAAATTGATCTAAGGAGCTGATCCCGATTACAACCATTTGCTTCAACGAATCCTTGAATACAATAACTGCTTCAGCATGACTTCTTTTGGAACTAATATCATTCGAGAAGGTGGCTTCATGGCAACTTGCAAAGTAAAAGATACAACACACACAATCTACCTCAGTCCAATCAATTGTTTGCCATCACTTATACAAGGACAAATATATCATTTGCATGGTGCAATGGTGCCAACACCAGATGTACCGTATCAATTTCTGAAAATATATTTCACACAACAATATTCGCTTCACAACAATATACATAACAGTTAAGGAGGCGAATTATTGAACAGTTGCAAGCATTTTTTCACGATAATAACGCTGTGGTTAATATATTCAAAACAGCATTGGAACGAATGCAATCATTTATTGGCAAGGGCAAGACGGATACGACTGTAGTATATTGATACCAATAATCATCATCAGCATGTCTAAGCTGACCAAGAATTTTGATGCAAGCCTCCAACAATACAGCATACGAATATCTTTGTAACAAGAGGTTAAGCAAAATAATATTTTTGGGAACAAAAATCAATCTGAATAATATCACCATAACCATTCCTTTACATGGATGACTTAATAGACATCGGCTGTTCTGAGAAATACATGATCCAAAACCTAAAGGAAATGCAGAAAACACAAAATCAAACTGCATCCAGAAAAGTGTTCATTCTTCTTGCACGAAGTGACATTCATGGGTCATAAATGCACTGACAAAGGAATATTGCCAGATGACACCAAATACGATGCCATGGAAAAATATCTAGTACCGAAAGCTGCTGATAGTGCTAGAAGATTCGTAGCTTTTTGCAACTACTACAGACGATTCATTAAAAACTTCTCAGAACATTCATGTCCGATAACACAACTATGTAAGAAGAACGTAGATTTTGTTTGGTCTGAAGAATGCCAAAAAGGATTTGAATATCAGAAAAACGCTTTAAAAGAACCCACACTGCCGTACAGTATCCAGATTTCAGCAAAGAATTTTGTATAATATGTATAATATGCATGCAGCTTTGACTCAAACAATAATAAACAGTTACTAGTACCATTCGCTTCCCGTTCATTCACCAAAGGTGAAAGTAATAAAAGCACTGCTGAACAAGAACTAGCTGCGATTAGTGATAGGAATAAAAAAGTTATTAATCGATTATTGTATAATTTTTCCCCCTTGCGATTATTAATCGCGATTAATCGCAAAAAATCAAAATAGACGATTAATTTAACTATTTTTATAGTAATGCTTTTTTATGATTTATTCAATTTCTTATATATTTTATAGAAAAATAGTCAAGAAACCAGTAAAATTTTCCATTTCGGGACAAACCTGCAGTCAGTTTTATTTTTGTTAAAGCCATAATATTTAATTGTAGCACTAACATCATTGCCAATTAAGAAACCGGAATATAAATAAATACCACAAATGGGGAGCTCGTCCGGGATGGCAGATTAAAAGTGAAACAATTAATATTGGCTATTGAATTTTACAAATTCGTCAAAAGTTGTAAAATTCTAAGAAGGGGGGAGACAGCAAGTGACGCTGCCACGAGGGAACGTTCTCGTGAGAGGAAGCCGCAGTAAAAAGCGCGGAATTCGCGAGCAACAAGAACTTGAAAATCATAGCTCGCAAATAACTGTTGACACTTTTCCATTGTCTGCAAATAAGTCAATAAGAATTACGTAGAACGCAAACGAAATGAAATGTTTCACAAATATTTATCCGCGTAACTTTAAAAAAGTCTTTATCAATCAAAATACTGTTGAGTTATCTTGACGTCGCTACACTTGTCGGTTCTCTGTTATGTTGCAGAGTTTAAATTTTAGGCAAGTGTCGGGGCAAAAGGAAGAAACACGTTCCAGGGCATTGCCATTGATAAGTAGTCTCTATACAGCTCTCTGAGCCCGCTGAGCGTCAAGCTATTACTGTGCCGATAAGAAGAGAACTCAAAACCAAAAACGGCTTCAGTACGTAACTGAAATTCAAGATGTACACATCGTTGGGACATTTACTTATCGTCAGTGTGTTGTTAAGATAACCGATTGTAAAACCTATCCAAATGAGTGCATAAGCGAGAATCTGTTCAGTCGACATGCTGATCTACTTGTGTCAGAGGGTTATGCCGCTGCCGGCTATGAGTATATCATTAAGACGATTGTTGGCTAGAGCAGGAACGTGATAATAAAACACAAAAATTGGTGGCTGATAAGGAACGGTTTCCCAGTGGGCTAAACGCCTTGGCTGATCATATTCATGACAAGGGTTTGAAATTGGTCTATATCAGGACTTTGGCACTAATACATGTGCCGGTTATCCTGGCGTAATCAATCACATGGCCTTGGATGCTCAGACCTTTGCGGATTGGGATGTGGACTATGTGAAATTGGATGGCTGCTATGCCAATCTCACTGATATGGTTGATGGCTATCCCGAATTTGGTCGCCTATTGAATGCCACTGGTAGACCCATGGTCTATTCATGCAGTTGGCCAGCATATCAAGAGGATGAGGGTCAAATGCCCGATTATGAATCGTTGAAGAAGCACTGCAATTTGTGGCGCAATTGGAATGATATTGACGATTCATTTTAATCTGTTATGCAGATTATGGATTATTTTTCCAAAAATCAGGATAGAATTCAACCACATGCTGGTCCTGGACACTGGAATGATCCTGATATGTTAATCCTAGGGAATTATGGTCTTAGCTATGATCAAAGTAAACTTCAAATGGCCATTTGGGCGATTATGGCTGCTCCCCTCATTATGTCCAATGATTTGGCCCATGTTAGACCAGAAATTAAAGAGATTTTACAAAATCGCGAAGTCATTGCTGTCGATCAGGACGAACTAGGAATTCAGGGTCGTCGCATTATTTTGCGTAATAACATTGAAGTCTGGCGTCGACCCATTACGCCCAGGACCAATGCTGGAGAATACTCATATGCTTTGGCTTTCGTTAGTCGTCGAACAGATGGTTCTCCCTATGCCATTAAGTTTACCCTGAAGGAGCTTGGCTTGCACAATGATGGCGGCTACGATGTCCGAGATTTGTATGCTAAGTCGAACAATACATAAATTGGGAGTTTTTAGTGCCTCAAGTCAATTCGCTACACGTGTGATTCCAAATGGTGTCACTTTCTACAAGTTTACAGCACTTTAAAGACGAGCACACTTATCATCGCGTTGATTGATCAATTCGAATAATGTTTTTTTTTACTTTATATATTCCATATAAAAGTATATGAAACACTGATCGATTGCTTCAGTTAAACGAAGCAAATTGTATTTTGCATATGTATGGGTAAACACACGCGATTGATGCGTTCTTTTTCTTTGCATTATACATGTTTACGTATATGTATGTATATATTTACATGCACCCGGAAGGCAAAGATCATTTCTGTTGAGTTTTTTAGTAAAACTGTCTTTTGTTGATACTCATTGTGTGAGCGAAAATCGTATTACTCTTTACGCGACACTCATTTGAGAGCGTCACACGAAAGAGTCAATGCAAAGCGCTTGACGAAAAACCAATTCAAAACAAAACAAAGAGCCGCTCAGAGCGAGATCGTTTCTTGACAATCTTTTCGGTTATGATACGAAGCAGATCAAATAAGAGAACACGATCAACTGTCATTTGCGAGCTATGTTGAGAATTCGGCCGATGAGGGAGACAGCAAGTGACGCTGACATAAGGCAACTGCAGAAGGAGTGAGAAAGCTGATGAGAAAGGCGGTTCTGGAATTCTCGCAGCAAATTACGAATTATTAATGAGCTTTGGCCGAAGAAAGTATCATTGGGATACACCAGCAATCAAAAGGCAAGGCAGGAACGGATCGAAGTACACAATAGAGAGCTCTTGAGAAGTGTACGGCGCTATAGAGGATTGTGGCAACAACGATTCCGGTTGCAAGATTGATTCAAGGTTGCAAAATCGATACAAGGCTGCGACGACGGAGGCTGTGTAAATTGCTGGAAAATTGTACAGTAGTATACCAGTGTTGGTGGTAACAACGTTTCTTGGCTGTGTTAACTGTTTGAGAAGTGTACAGCGGTTAGCCAGGGCTGGACGCAACGAAACTTGAAGTCTACAGAAACTAGCGTTGAGTTGTAGGAGTGAACTGAGTTAGTAGTGGCGGTGAACAAAATCTGGTGGTGTCGGTGAAAAAAATCTGGTGGCGACGGGGTGAACAACGGAGACTAGCTTTAAGTTCTAGGAGTGAACTGCGTTGGTGGTGGCGGTGGACAACGGAAACTAGTGTTGAGTTCTAGGAGTGAACCACGTTGGTGGTGGCGGTGGACAACGGAAACTAGCGTTGAGTTCTAGGAGTGAACTGCGTTGGTGGAGGAAAGGAAACTAGCGTTGAGTTCAGGGACTGCGTGGTGGGGTGGTGTGATCAACGTCTGGTGGCGGTGGCTTGAGAAAATTTTGGCAGTGGCAACAACTCGAAGGTTGGCGAGAAACTTCAATATTGTTGCTAAGAGAGGATTTCTAGAGGAATTTGGCGATAAGACTAATCAAGCAGCATCGAAACACAGATGATCATCGACAAAATTAAGGTAGTAGTTGAATTTCATGTAGTTCCCGATGAGGACATGGGGTTTGAAGCTATTTTGGGAAGAACGATTCTTGATAGTGTTGACATCAAGGTAACCAAAAATGGCACCCAGTTTTTGAATAGAAGTGAGGAGAAGTTAGAAGAAGAAAATACTGAATCTGTTAAGGATTGGATGAAATATTTTGAAGATGTCTGCACAGTTTTTGAAGGGAAGGACCAAATCGGCTTAGAATCGATCTCATTTAAGCAAAGAACAGGCTAAAGAGGTCAAAATGATAGTTCAGCGATATAAGTCAAAACGCAATCCTGATGCGAAGATTGAAATGAGAATTATTTTGAAAGATGATATTCCCGTATACCAACACCCAAGACGGTTGGCCTAATGCGATCAGCAGATTGTAAATAATCAGATACAAGAATGGCTTGAAGAAGGAATTATTCGAGATAGTACATCGATGTATGCATCCCCTATAGTATTGGTAAAATTCAAACGTAAAAGTCAAACGGAGCTACAAGTTTGTGCTGCGATTATAGAAAATTGAATGAAAAGATAATTCGCGATAATTTTCCGATAGTTTTATTGGACAGTGTTATTGACCAATTGCAAGGAGGAAAAGTTTTTACTGCACTGGACTTGAAAAATGTATATTTTTATGTAGCAGTAGAAGCAAGTTCGCAAAAGTTCACTGCATTTGTTACTAAGAAAGGACAGTACGAATTCTTATATGTACCGTTTGGTATCTCAAACTCGCCAGCGGTCTTTACGCGATTCATGATGGCAGCAATGCAATAGTTGATTCAGAAAGGTATAGCGATCGTATATATGGATGACATAATCATTCCAAGCAAGGACAATGAAGAGGGAATGACAAGAATGAAATTAGTTTTGGGGGTAGCCGAGAAGAATGGATTACAGTTAAATTGGAAAAAGTGTCAGATTCTTAAAAATCAAGTCAATTTTCTAGGATAAGTGAAGGGATAATAAAACAGAGTGAAGAGAAAATTTCGTCGGTACATAATTTCCCAAGGCAACAGGATAAGAAAGCAGTGCAAAGGTTTCTCGGTTTAACATCGTATTTTCGAAAATTCATTGAGGGATATCGAGGAGATCGAGGAGGTATCATTTGGACGATTGAAGGCATCATTAACTAGTAAGTCGGTATTGAAGTTATATAATCCGAAAGCGCAAACAGAGGTCCATGCTGACGCGTCAAAATATGGTTATGGGGCAATTCTAATGCAGAAAGATACTGAGGATAATTTGTTCCATCCAATTCAGTACATGAGTCGAAAAACGAAGGCATGTGAGCAGAATTATCATTCATACGACCTAGAAGTTTTAGCCATAATTGAGGCTCCAAAGAAGTGGCGAGTTTACATTCTTGGCTTGGAGTTCACAGTTACAGACTGCAATGCATTTACTATGACCATGAAAAAACAGGAAGTTCCCTTGAGAGTAGCCCGGTGGGCCATGTTCTTGCAGGATTTTAGTTTCAGTCTAGAGCATCGGTCAGGATCAAGGATGAGGCATGTAAATGCTGTGAGTCGAGTCGCCTGTTATTCAATATCGGATAGTATTATTCATCGTCTGAAAGAAGCTCAAGTGGTTGATGATTGGACAAATGCTGTAAGAAGTCTAGTTGAAAAGGGCGTGTATGAAGCTTTCTATTTTTTGAATGAGGTCTTGTTCAAAGATGCCAATAAGCAGTTGATCGTAGTACCCGAGCAGATGGAGAATGAAATTATCTTGCTAGCCCATAAACAAGGACATTTCTCAGCAAAGAAAACACAGTTATTGGTCAAAAAATCATACTTCATTCGCAAATTGATAGGAAAAGGTACACGATTAGTTGAGAGTTGCGTGCAGTGTACTATAAAAAATGCGAAAATGGGTAGAAAAGAAGGGTATCTGACACCGATCTGATAAGGGAGATCAGCCTCTAGTTACATATCATATTGACCATGTGGGTCCGATGGATCTCACTAAAAAAGAGGTACAATCATTTGTTAGTAGTTGTCGAAGATAAGTTCGTGTGGTTATATCCTACACGAAGTACCGGGGCAGAGGAAGCAGTGAGAGTAGTGACCGATAGAGGAACGGCGCTTATCTCACATTTGTTTGAACAGTATTGTAAGGACAATAACATACAACATTTATTAATTACAACTGGTGTTCCGCGGGGAAACTGGCAGGTCGAAAGAATGCACAAGATCATTGGACCCATGTTAACGAAATTGAGTTTGGAAAGTTCAGCAACCTGGAATAAGCATGTAGGCAGGGTACAACAAATGATAAACAACACTGAGCCAAGAAGCACAAAGTGAATTCGTTTAAGATACTAACAGGTTTGGATCTGAGAGTTCCTGAAGATGCAGAGCTAAGACAGCGTATTTTAGAATGCATAGTGGACGAGTTGGATGAGGAACGAAAAAAGATACGAGATAGGGCGATTGAAAATATTAAAGTCCTACAGGACGAAAATCGAAAGTCCTATGATACAAAACGGAAGATCGAAAAGAATATAGACTTAACGATTTAGTAGCGATAAAGCGGACACAGTACGGGGTAGGTCTTAAGCTCAAAGGAAAATACTTGGGGCTGTACAAGGCAGTATCAGTCCAGAAACATAGAAGATATGATGTTGAAAATATCAAAGAAGCTAACTTCGGCAATGCCGAAGTTTATATACCCTTGCAGTCTTTGGCAAAAATTTTTTTACATTTTGAAATTTCTTTCCCTGCAACTCAATTCATCAATACACAAACAAAACATTCAAATTATTTCTCTTTTTATAAAAAATTTTCTCTCTTCTTGCATCATTCCCTAAGCAAAGCACAACACGCATACACATACAGTTCTTGTAGCGCTGCGTCTGTGTGTGTGTATGCATGTGCTCTTTTTGATTTCATGATGACGAAGTAGGCAGCGCTGCTTGCTATCTACTAGGTCATCATTTGAACCGATTTGTGTTGACTGTAACTTCCGTTCTATTTATCCGATCAGATTCAAATTTTGGGATATGTCAATTTATGTCAATAAATACTATCATATTGGTAAATTTCATGGGGATACTCCAATTTTTGCAAAAATGTTTGTTCTAGAGCTATATGATATAGTGGTGCGATCCTTACGATTTTCATACTTTATCTCACCCGGGTAATAAAAAGCCCACAAAAAAAAATTTCATCCCAATAGCTCTTAAGATGGCTGAGTAAAACGCGTACGCACAGACAGACGGACAGACGGACATGGCTATATCGACTCAGCTTCTCATGCTGATCAAGAATATATATACTTTATGGGGTCGGAAACGTCTCCTTCTGTGCGTTACAAACATCTGACCAATTTTATAATACCCTCTGCAAGGGTATAAAAATAGGAGATACGGAAGGGCCAACTAAAACATCCACTGTGGCCGAGTTCATGAAACCTTGGGAAACTTCATTCGATTCGAATGAAACGTCAGGAGGGCCGAATGTAGGAAACGGTGATAAGCGCCGATAGAACCAGTTCCTAGTGCTATACCAGCATAGCATAATAATAAAAGACGGTCACACTGGACTTCTAAGTTTGCAACGACAGCGAGCACACTATTTTTGCTAAAGCCATAATATTTAATTGTAACACTAACATCATTGCCAATAAAGAAACCGGAATATAAATAAATACCACATATTTATATATATATATATACTAGTACACCCAGCGAACTCGTTTTCGCCACCAGATGGATTAGTTTTTTGTAACATTTCTTCTGTACTGTATAAAAGCCAAGCTGTACCCTGCCAACACATTCTTTTCGTTTCATTATTGAACTTCAGAGCCTGAGAGAAAGGGCAGACACGACTCATCTGGCCAATGACGACATAGCGGCTGGAGCCATGATTAGTAGCTGGGTCATATCAAAATGCAATACGATGGTATTGCTAATGTCGATCTAGTCGCGGTCTGTGCGCGGGATTTAGCTACCCTTCCCCTAGGAAGTTCACTTATTTGCTAGCGAAGCAAATTGTGCTGCGGCTCCCAAACGCTCATGCTCAAACCTGACTGCACGTCTTTCGGCTTGTTCCATAACAATACTCTGCCTTTGCCTTAGCCGCTCTGTCTCTCGTAACAATTCCCGTTCTTCTTCAGGCCTGTTCGAAACATAATCAGAAGAAATTTCTGCCTGAGAGCACGACGACCCAATTTCGCTTTTTTATGAAGCATTATTTCGTTTGTAACTGAAACGGTCAAGACGTTTCGGAGGAGTATGGCAACGAAAACTGTGACACGAGCACAGTCTATATATAGAAAAATAAAACCCGTTTTCCTTGGTCACGGCATCACGCGTGAATGTCTGAACCGATTTCACTAATTCTTTTTTTCTTGTATTTGTTATTATTAGGAGAAGGTTCTTACGGAAAAAATACTTAGAAAATCTTCACGAGCGCGAATAAAATGAGTTTTCATAACGGCTTTCTGTGTATCGACCGCAGTAGGTGGGTCGAATAGGACTGAAGAAGAGCGGGAATTGGTACTGAAAGCGGAGCGGCTAAGGGAAGGCAGAGGATTCTTATTTGAACCAGCCGAAAGGCGTGCAACCGGGGTTGAGCGTGAGCGCTTGCGAGCCCGAGAGTCGCGGGCTGCACTAATTTAATTGCCTTGTTTGCAAAGAAGTAAACTGCATAGGGGAAGGGTAGCTGAATCCCGCGCACAGATAAGACTTGACCGACATGAGCAATACCATCGTATTGCATTTCGATATGACCCAGCTGTTGATTATAGCTCCAGCCGCTATGTCGTCATTATCCAGAAGAGTCATGTCTACACTTACTGTCAGGATCTGAAGTTCAATAATGAAACGAAAGGAATGTGTTGTGCTGGCGGCAAAGTCAAATTACCTCAACTTGAAGCACCACCAGAGCCACTGTGAACTCTAACTTCCGGATCCACTACTGAATCGAATCTTTCCTACCAAACATTAGGAAACATAATTTCTGCTTCCAAATGTGGAGCCCATGTGGAGCCCCTCTTTATTGTTACCTCTATTTTTCATACGCTCATGGAGAGCACATTAAATACCTCAACATGAAAACTAACTGTAGTTCTTTTTTTCTAATAGCCAATACTTACGATCGACGCCTCCCTCTCTTTCTAGCTACCGTCTTGATGCGGCTGCAGCGTCGACGCGTTGCGGAGAGAACAACTTCTCGACAGCGGACGCTGCGCTGCATGCCGACGCCAGAGAGCCCATGAGAAATTGAAAGTGAGAGAGACACGGCGATCATGACGCGTGCCAAAGCACAAGACGCATCGAATGTTTTCACCGTTAGGACATAAGTAGGCAGAGCAAGGGTAGGTTTCGACAGAGAGTTAGAATTAGGAGAAAATCACTTCGCGAGTAACCACGAGAATGAGTAGTTGTCCAGTGAAAAAGAAAAACAAGAAAAGTCAGTGAAAATCAACAAGTGTAACCTAAGGTAGCCGGAGACGAAGGACAGAGTACCCTAAAGGGATCCTTCAGGATTAACAGGTGAGCCCATGACCAAAGTTCCCCTTTAATTTTGCTTGAGTGCGGTAGGGACCCAGATTTCAGAAATATGTTTAGGATTAATTAATTATTAATAAACGTTATAATATGATCATTTAACCCACCCGGCATTATTTCTTCATTCGGCACTGAATCTATGTATACCCTTTCCCTTCCCTTCTCCTTGGCCACTTAACAATTTGAGTGGAGACGAAGGACCAGCGGACTTCGGCAGGATGAGTTATTCTCCTGCAGACGAAGTCAGTCGCTGGTCTCTAGGCTCAGTCACTCAAGGTGAAGAGGCAACGGATCTTGGCCAAGCGGGCTTCGCTTGGCCGACGAGATCAGTCGTTGCAGTTCCTCTTCACCATCCCTTTCCCATAACCACACTAACATTCCCTTTCTCGCTTCCCTTTCCCGTCCAAGAGGCAACGGCTCTTGGCTAAGCGGGCTTCGCTTGGCAGATGAGATCAGTCGTTGCTACTCCTATTCCTCTTGCTATTCCCCCTTCATGTGGTCTCAGTCCCCAATCCTAATACTCATCAAGGTCTCCAGATCAAATAAATGTTCTGTAGACTGGACTCTGGGACTGAGAATTGTACCCCAGTCAGAGCTTCCTTACAGATGGCGCCCGAGCAGGGACCTTGGTGAGTATTGTGGGGGAAATATTAATATTTTTGTATATGTTTGTACATTTTTTAATATATATATATATATATATATATATATATGAGTCCACACAAGAGTGAAAATTTTATATGTATGCATATTCATTAATATATATCGGAATAAACTCAGAGTTAAACATTTTTTTTATATATATATATATTTGTGGTTAGGGTATTTAAAGGTCGCATATACGTTTCCGATGTGCCACGCGCTTTTAGTTTTCTGTGCAAGCGACAGTTAAATGCGAGAAATACGAGCGGCCAGTAAGAATGGGAATAGACAATTCACCGTTTGATCCGGGGCGTGTGTGTGAGTTACGAACATTCTCTTGCCATTTATGTCTCACTCTTACACACAACTTTGATTCAACCGTTTTTTTGTCATTCCTTCATTCACACTGATTTACAAGTACAGTCGCGCGTTGGGTTTCGTGTTAGCATTTTTTTTATTGTGCGAAAGTTGGGGGAAAAAAAACAGAAAAAGAGTTTTCGAAATGCACGTTTGTGTGGGAAAAAAAAACGATGATGCTCGTGTGCATTGGCTCTCACATGTGTAATGCAGTACATGATCGTGTGAGTGTGTATGAGCGTCGCTGACTCTCGTGCATGTGTGCGCTGAAGATACGAAGTGCAGAGATTAGCCTGAAAGTGTCAGTGTGTGATGCTTACGTCACACATTTCCTCCAAGGCAGAAAAATTTCTGGTTCACCTGTGACGTATGCGTATGGAAGGGTATGCATTGGTTTATCACCTATGTTTAACACACACATGAGCAAAAGAAAACTATTCGTTTTGTGCAGACTCGTATGATTTTTTTTAATTTTGAGTACGGTGAAATAAGAGCAACAAATTAAACAAAATAATATATATATCACGCACACAGTCATGCCATGCTAGGTAAGAAAACCGGCAGAGTCTCCGGCAGCATTTCGACAGAATTATCAGCAGAGTCACCAACAGAGTTTTCGACAGGATTAATAATCTCATCAACAGCATATTTCAGAGAGAATTATTAATGGAGTCAACTACTGAGTTACCGACAGAGCTAACAATAGAGTCACCAACGTAGCCATCGACAGAGTCACACCTTGAAATCAGTTTTATTAAAAGTTTTTTTTTTTACAACAGAGGAGAAAAAGAGCTAAAGTCATCAGAAGCAGATAGAACGAGTTTAGGTGCCTCTCAGAGAGCCATTAGTGAGGTTGTAACCTACCGCATTGTGAGTTGAACGGGACTTGGGCATGGGTAACCTAAAAATCCACTACTCTCACCCAAAGAAGCAGAAGCAGAAGCAGAAGTAGCAGTAGCAGCAGCAGCAGAGTGAAAGAGACAGAAGAGTAAAGCACAAGCGGCCATTTAAAAACCAAGCATATGCACTGGCAGAGGGCAGTCAGTGTTTGGAAGTCAACAAGAAAACATCGAGGGAAAAATTTGCTTCAATCCGGAAGGATAACATCTGGAATAGGATCATTAATAGGACTACTCACCAACAAGGATTAACAACGGAAGGATCAACAATGACATAGGACAAGGACATTCGTCGCCAAGGAGAACTAAGCTTCAAGGATACAACGGGGAGGAGCTACCCCGTCTCCAATAACTATCTCCCACATTCAAGGATTTACTTATTTCAAATAAACAAACTGGATCGAAATCTACCCACAGGCAAGACCTTTCTTATATGCATTTGAACCATTGCAAAGATTTTGTTCAAAATATTTAAACCAAAAAACCACCTCGAAAGTTTCCCCGGCAGCGATAATTCTCCTTTACGCGTCACCGTTACTTACTCTTCTTTGAACAAACATATATACATTTTTATATTTTCTGACCTCTCTCTTGCAGAATTTATTAAAAATTAAATAAAAACATATATACAGATACGCATTGGTCAAATTGCACATCCGTACCATAGCCTATCGGTTAACCGGAGCCATTTTTAATCAGTATCGCGTAGCCTACTGGGCGAACCCCTATATCCTTTAGCTGATTATCACTTCTACTACGACTCCGAGTCTTTACTAACAATGGGCGTTCATTGGATAAAACATCGTCGCAAAGCCGAGTTGGAAGTTCGTGACGAATTCGGATTAGACACCGGTGGAATAGCGGAAGACCTAAGAAATCGGTTCCGTAAGTTCGCCTCAAGGGAGGATCACCATCCTGAGGTATTGAGTCGACTCGCAGAAATCGAAGCCCAAATTAGTGCCGGGGACAAGAAATTAGATGTAAAACCACCGTCTAGAGCACCGTCGCCTACTCCCGAAGGAATTGTTTCTCAACTACCGGTGCCACAAGACACTAACTATCGTTCTGAATCGCATTCTGGTTCTCGTTCCGGTTCTCCGACACCTTTCGGCATGCCTGGCTCAAAGATTAACATCGAGCCCAGTGAGCGGAATCGAGTCCACGAATCTCTGGCAGGCCGAACCGACTGGAAGCTATGCCTCGCTCGCAGAACGTATAACCAAATGGGGAATTGCCATTAGCGGGTCTACCGATCCTATCTATTTCATAGAGCAAATAGAGACTCGAGCCGCGACGTACCGTTTGAATTTGGAGACACTGCCTCCGATGATAGCCATCCTATTGACAGGACGGGCCGAAAGTTGGTGGCAAACCAACGGGTATCCGGAGATGACATGGGTCGATTTCAAGTCCGAATTCTTAGAGTTCTTTCTACCCCCACGCTATTTTGAGAAACTAGAGGATAGCATACGCACTCGAAAGCAACGCTATCAGGAACCATACAAGGAGTATCTAATAGACCTTCGATTGATGATGAAGAGAGCTCATTACTCGACGTTGCAGGAACTCGACAGGATCTACGAAAATCTTTTACCAGACTACAAGCTGTATACCCGACGAAATGATTTCCAAACGTTACCCGGCTTAACCAAGTTGGTGGTAAATTATGAGACAATTCGATTGGAGCAAGTCAGCGAGGACTCAGCGCATTCTTGGAAAAGGAGCAACGCCGTTCAAAATAAGCCCTTGGATCATATGCCTTCCAGCCTAAACGGGAGTGCTATATGTCAACTCTCCGAAGCACTCGTGGATACCAGTACAGCTTGCCGCAAATGTGCGGGAGATGGTCACTACGCATGAGAATGCTCGAAGCCCCGTGTGTTGTTCTGTTGGCAATGCGGACGAAGGGGGGTACGTACCATCGAATGTTGCCGTCGTTCGGGAAACGGGCCAAACCTCCGTCTCAATCTGGGCCAGACGGAGGGACCAGACCAGGACCTCAGCCCAGTAAACTTCTCCTCCTAAAGAAAGACCGCATCCAACTCCATGTCTTCGTCAATAGAAAACCAATGGTAGCTACCTTGGATTCAGGCGCGAACAAGAGTTTCATAAACGAGGAAGTGGCTCTTCAGCACTTCGCTCCGTTCCTTCTGCGAGACATTCATACTAATATTAACCTTTCCGATAATACTCGGGCAGCAATCAAGAGTTCTCTTAGGGCAACCATCAGCCTCGGGGCACAGACCGTACATATGACATTGTTAGAGATGCCATCGATGATGGATCCTCTTATTCTGGGAGTGGATTTCCTTCGGAACATAGGAACTTCTTTACGTTGTGGAGGTTATCTGCTACAGTTGCCCCCTTTCGATAAGCCCCACAGCTCCGTCAATTCTACAATTGAGCACACTGCAGTACCACACAGCCTGTTGCTCATATAGATCAACTGGATCCTACAGAAACGTCCGCTACGCCCAAGGATACCTCTGACTCTCAGCATAGCAACAAACCAGTATGTCAAGCAGGCTCAGTTTTGCCGCCACCAACACCTGACGCTGTCCGTAAAAACCCATTCCGCCAGCCCGGCAGCAAAAAGGAACCGGTAACCGAGGTGGACGCCCGATTAGCCTCAGTAGAAGCTGAGACCCGTGACGAGGACTTAAAGCCAAAACAATCATCCGGTATGGAACAGGAGACACTAGAGCCGGAACTTCAAGCGGTTCTTGACGCGAAAATCACTAAGTTCGACGGGCTCAACGGCTCAAATAGCACAACATGTCATTGTACTGAAGCACGATCGACCCATGAAGCAGAGGTATTATCACCGTAATCCGTCCCAACAACAAATTATCAATGAAACCGTAGACGCACTGCTGAAGGAGGACCGTATTGAACCATCCAAAAGCCCTCACAGCGTACCAATCGTGTTGGTAGGTAAGAAAACTGGTGCTACTCGCATGTGTATAGACTTTCGACAACTGAACGCTCAGTCCGTACGTGACGCATACCCCTTGCCTCATATACACCATATCCTAGAGAAATTGAGGAACGCGAAGTACATTTCTACTCTAGATTTAAAGAGCGGATATTGGCAAATACCCTTAGAGGTCAAAAGTAGAGAGTGTACAGCCTTCACAGTGCCCGGACTCGGGTTATTCCATTGGAAAGTCATGCCCTTCGGCCTACATTCCGCATCCGCCACGTTCCAGAGGGCTTTGGATAGTGTGATTTCGACCCGAAATGGAACCACATGCCTTCGCGTACTTAGACGATATTATCGTAATCGGAAAGACGCTCGAGGAACACCTCTCACACCTGCTTGAAGTCTTTCGACGTCTACGATAAGCCAATTTAAGGATCAACCGCGAAAAATGTCGTTTCTTCAAGAAACGGATCCAATTTCTAGGTCATGTTGTAAGCGAGGATGGTATCCATACCGACCCTGAAAAGGTAGCAGCTATCCGTAGCCTTCAGCCACCAACCAATGTCAAGGAGTTACGTCGATGTCTCGGTGTCGCCTCTTGGTATCGTTGGTTCGTACCCAACTTCTCCGACACGGTATAACCGCTCACAAGTTTGTTAAAGAAAGGTTTGAGTTGGTTTTGGAACGTAGAGGAACAACAGGCATTCGATGCACTCAAGGCACGTCTCACCACTGCCCCTGTCCTAGCTTGTCCAGATTTCGGTGTAAAGTTTTGCTTACAGACTGATGCCAGCGATGTTAGTCTCGGCGCAATGCTCACTCAGAGTATCGACTGTGCAGAAAGAGTCATTGCTTACGGTAGTCGACGTCTCTTGAAGGCGGAAGAAAACTACTCGACTACTGAGAAAGAATGCCTAGCAATAGTCTTGCGAGTGACACCGAGGTACTATTGGCCTGGCCTCTTCCGAGATGTCGCGCGTTACGTTAGATGATGCCTCGTCTGCTCGCAGTTTAAACAGGCGCAAATGAAACCAGCGGGCAAAATGCTCACCCGCCAAGTCGCGGAGTCGTTCGATACAGTGTATACTGATTTTATCGGGCCTTTACCGCGTTCTAAGCAAGGTAATACGATGTTACTAGTTTTCTTGGATTTATATAGTAAATGGGTCAAGATGGTACCACTTCGTAAGGCCACTTCAGCCGCTTTGGAGAAGGCATTTCGTGAAAGGATCTGGGCCCGATTCGGCTATCCTCGCACCCTCGTGAGCGATAACGGTACCCAGTTCACTAGCAAGCTTTTCAAAAACTTCTGCAAAACGTCCGGAATTATACTCCAGCATACCGCCCCCTATTCTCCACAGCAGAATCCTACCGAGCGCGCAAATCGAACCATCAAGACCATGATTGCACAATACCTGGAGAATGGGCAAAACACTTGGGATCAATGGCTTCCAGAAATAACACTAGCGATCAACTCAAGCGTCAACGACACCACCGGATTCAGTCCAGCCTACATCATATTAGGTCGGGAACCCCGTATGCCCGGCGCTCTTTATGACCAAGTAACGGATGTCGCCGTTAACGAACCCCCTAGCCCTGATGAGCGCATCCGACGAATGGAAGATATTTTCAAGCTCGTACATGGGAATCAACTGAACGCGACCCAGAATCAAAAGAAATACTACGACCTGAGACGACGCGACTGGCGTCCAAACATCGGGAGCATGGTCATGCTCAAGCAACATGTGCTGTCTAATGCCAACGAAGGGTTCAATGCCAAACTGGCGCCTAAGTATAAAGGCTCGTATAAAATAATCAAGTTTCTTTCCAGCAACGTCGTTAGACTACAAGAAGCCCGCGAATGGTATTTAAGATATCATAAGCAAGTTCCGCGAATCCTATGGAGCGATTTTTGTTCAGCTGTTCGTCAGCAATATAAGGACTATTGGTTAGATTTTATGAGCAAAGAAATGATTCGCGCGAAAAAACAACACACTGGAGAATCTTTTGTTTGTTTTTATGATGAGGTAACTTCTTTGATTGACAAGTTTGGTATAAAGTTTGAGGAAGAGGAGCTGATTGAAATTTTGCAAAACAACCTGTTGCCAGAGATACGACAAAAGTTACTATATTAATCTATCGCATCAATAGGTCATCTTCGTAGATTAGTACAGATGCAAGAAAATTTAACACAAGAGGAAACCGAAGATAATAAAATAGCCCCAGGCGAGGAGTATGAAGTTGCTGCGGTGCAAGGGAAGTTCGTTTGTTGGAATTGTCGCGAAGCAGGTCACACATGGCAACACTGCCTATATAAACGCACCACTTTTTGTTACGGTTGTGGCACGGCCAATGTGTATAAGCTCCAATATCAAGATTGTATAAGTAGGTTAGCGTACCGCCGGTCTCGCTGACTTAAAGGCCTTCAGTAGTGACGACAGCGAACCACCAGAACTCGGTCCTTCTGAAGACATCGGCCTCGGGACACCTCGTACCCACGGCCCGCACGAGGTCACTGATTAATGATCTTTCAAGGGGGACCACTTGTTGGTGGGTGCGCCTGCCCAACGTCCCCCTCCCTTCTAAAGAGGGGCTATTCGCACCGATGCTAGGCAAAAATTATCTAAAACCATTGTATCTTAGCTTTAATCATAGCACTTTTGTAAACCGCACTCATAGGGCCTCGTTAGTACATTCAGAGTTCAGGGTAGTTTTAACACGTTTTATATTTCACAGCGGTATGTCACAGCAAGAGGAAGACCACGGCGATCGCAAGGCCGACATAGCCCGGATCGTCGAAGAAATAATTGCGGTATGGGAAAGGGAACACGGCCCGGTCACGTCCGGCCCCACAACAGGCGGTAGCCCACCGGAAGATCTAGTCCTGCTTTGCCGCGTGGAGTTAGCCCCGAGCAGACCTTCAGGGAGCAAGGATCAGGCGAGCTACGAGAAATCACCCGACGAGGATCAGCAAGTTGTAGACTCGACTCGACCGGAGCTCGCGGTACTATTGTCGGTGGTCGAACTCCCCCTTTGGCACAAAGCATCGGACCCTCGGAGTCGGCCGGCCCTGTTTGTTTGGAGCACCCGATGATATCCACTGGTCCGGTGAGGCAAACTTGCACAGAAGAAACACTCATCTCAGCTGCAACCTCGCTCTTTGGGTCAGCTCCAATGCCTGTATGCCCACCGGACATGGCCCTCGCACAATATCGGCAAGATATGGCTACGCCCCCGCTTCCCCAAACGGAGCCCCTCGTCTGGCCAGCAGAGCGCGTTTTCCACGAAGAGTTGTTCTTCCTGCCTTACCCAGGGCCGGACCCTGGTGAAGTACTCGCCGTCCCGATGGAGTACTACAGAGTCCCCGCCGCCGATGACCAGGGATCCAAGTCCAAATCTCCGTCTCACCGTGTATCGGACACCCCTCCGCGGCCCGTATATGAGTCCTCTAAAGCCCGCGCAGACCCAGTTCCGCTCACACCGGACACCCCTCCGCGGCCCGTTTGTGAGTGTCTGGAGAGACGTCAATCTCCAGCAGTCGTAGAAGTAGCCATGCCGGACACCCCTCCGCGGCCCGTGTATGAGCCAATAAGTCCCCCCGCGAACACTGGCGTTCGCTTGACAACCGTCAGGGTCCGTGAGTGTCCACCTGACAACGAGGAGATGCCTCTAGATCTCTCTGGGCCCCGCCCTCGACCAGCGCTCGCCCCAGCAAACGACACCGCTGATACATCAACTCACGCCAGCCTTGGGCTAACGCCTCGGGGCCCTTTGCGCCGATCTACGGCAACCTATGTGTCGGAGGCCACCCCCGCAGCTTCTAACTGGGTCCTCACACCACCAGAATGGATCGTCGACACCCCGGATAGACGAGTACCCGCTGGTATCCGATGGGGGGAGGTAATTCGTCACGATGGACCCCGCCGAAACCACCGCTTCCTCAGTTGGGCGGAAGATCATCTGTTCCGCATCGATATCAAGTTACATGGGCGAGTCACAATCCGTTTCGTCCGTTCGAAATAAGGACACCGTGTGACGAGTCACATTTTTATTGCAGTTTAAACTACGCCCATGAGGGGCCCCTCTTTATTGTTACTTATATTTTTCATACGCTCATGGAGAGCACATTAAATACCTCAACAGGAAAACTAACTGTAGTTCTTTTTTCTAATAGCCAATACTTACGATCGACGCCTCCCTCTCTTTCTAGCTACCGTCTTGATGCGGCTGCAGCGTCGACGCGTTGCGGAGAGAACAACTTCTCGACAGCGGTTGCTGTGCTGCATGCCGACGCCAGAGAGCCCTTGAGAAATTGAAAGTGAGAGAGAGAGAGACGGCGATCATGGCGCGTGCCAAAGCACAAGACGCATCGAATGTTTTCACCGTTAGGACATAAGTAGGCTGAGCAAGGGTAGGTTTCGACAGCAAGTTAGAATTAGAAGAAAATCACTTCGCCAGTAACCACGAGAATGTGTAGTTGTCCAGTAAAAAAGAAAAATAAGAAAAGTCAGTGAAAATCAACAAGTGTAACCTAAGGTAGCCGGAGACGAAGGACAGAGTACCCTAAAGGGATCCTTCAGGATTAACAGGTGAGCCCATGACCAAAGTTCCTCTTTAATTTTGCTTGAGTGCGGTAGGGATTTAGATTTCAGAAATATGGTTACGATTAATTAATTATTAATAAACGTTATAATATGATCATTTAACCCACCCGGCATTATTTCTTCATTCGGCACTGAATCTATGTATACCCTTTCCCTTCCCTTCTCCTTGGCCACTTAAAAATTTGAGTGGAGCCGAAGGACCAGCGGACTTCGGCAAGATGAGTTATTCTCCTGCAGACGAAGTCAGTCGCTGGTCTCTAGGCCCAGTCACTCAAGGTGAAGAGGCAACGGATCTTGGCCAAGCGGGCTTCGCTTGGCCGACGAGATCAGTAGTTGCAGTGCCTCTTCACCATCCCTTTCCCATAACCACACTAACATTCCCTTTCTCGCTTCCCTTTCCCGTCCAAGAGGCAACGGCTCTTGGCTAAGCGGGCTTCGCTTGGCAGACGAGATCAGTCGTTGCTACTCCCTTCCCTTCCCTTTTCCCCCCTTCATGTGGTCTCACAGCCAGAGCTTCCTTACATATAAAATAAAAGAAGATTTATAGATAAAAGAAGAATATGTCAGTCAAATTGTCCATATATTAAAAACATTTTTGCTAGTAAGTACGTAATAATTTATATTTATTCAAAACGAAGTTTCGGAACAGAAGTTTAGACAGTTCTTCCGTAGTTAATGTTTCTTTTTCAGTTGCCGTATTTCCCGCTTTTGAGAACAGGCGCTCAGCTGGTACAGATGTGCATAGCAGAAAACATTAGAATTGATCAACTTTGTACAGTTTTGGGTAAGCTGAGCGCATTTCCTCCCATTGGTGCGTATCAGTCGACCCGCAGTTAAAACAACAAGGCTTTTTCTCGTAGTTTTTCGGGCTCACTTTCTTCTGACCCTGTGGCACATCGAATTTAGCCATTTCTATTGCATGCTGATAGATTTCATATTATTCATGTAGCTCTCTGAATGACTGGGCGCAATATAGGTTGATCTTTAAGACGGTTTTCATATTCAAACCGTCTACTATTTAGTGCAGTACCGATTTCATGTCTATATTGCCTTCACTGCGATTGACTTCACATGAAACATGTACTGCATAGATAAGACTAGATGGACATAGCAATACCATCTTATTGCATTGTGATATTACCCAGCTGCTGATTATGGCTCCAGCTGTTATGTCATCATTGGCCAGATGAGTCATGTCTGCACATACTGTCAGGCTATGAAGTTCAATAATGAAACGAAAGGAATGTGTTTTGCTGGCGGGAAAATCAAATTGCCTTCAATCTTAGCATTGGATATAAAGAACTTTTTGATGAAAGTCACTGTTTTCCACCGATCTTTTTTATGGGAGCTATGTGATATAGTTACCCGATCTTTACCAAATTCGGCACAGTCATTAACAGGTATATTTAACTATCAAATGTTTAATTTGAAAGCAATCGCATTAAAAGTAACGAAGTTATTGACAAAAGTCACTGTTTTCGACCGATCGTTTCTATGGGAGGTACATGATATAGTCACTCGATCTTGACCAAATCTTGGCACAGTCGTTTATGGCTACAATAAAGTAACTTATATTAAATTTCACGACAATAGCTTAAAAAGTATCGAAGTTATTGAGAAAAGTCACTGTTCGTGACTTTGCCGTTTGTATGGGAGCTATATGATTTAGTCACCCGATCTTGATCAAATTTGGCACAATTATTAATAAGAACATAAAACTGACTGATATAGTGGTCCGATCTGGCTGAATCCAAACTATACAACGCCAGCAGTATATACAAGCCCACATGCAAAATTTCAGCTCTGTAGCTCTTACGGTCTCGGAGGAGTTCGCGTTGATTCAGACGGACGGACGTACGGACATGGCTATTTGAACTCGTCTCGTCGTGCTGATCAAGAATATATATACTTTATATGGTCTGAGATGCTTCGTTCTATGCGTTGCACATTTCTGACCAAAATTAATATACCCTTTTTGCAAGGGTATAAAAATAAGTCGGGCTTTCCTTCCTGACGCTATAACTTCAGCAACTTAAACGCACTCTGCTCATTGTACTCTACCACACCCACTGAAACCATTGATCTAAGGAGATGATCCCGATTACAACCATTTGCTTCAACGCATCCTTGAATACAATAACTGCTTCAGCATGACTTCTTTTGGAACTAATATCATTCGAGAAGGTGGCTTCATGGCAACTTGCAAAGTAAAAGATACAACACACACAATCTATCACTCAGTCCAATCAATTGTTTGCCATCACATATACAAGGACAAATATATCATTTGCATGGTGCAATGGTGCCAACACCAGATGTACCGCATCAATTTCTGAAAATATATTTCCCACAACAATATTCGCATCACAACAATATACACAACAGTTAAGGAGGCGAATTATTGAACAGTTGCAAGCATTTTTTCACGATAATAACGCTGTGGTTAATATGTTCAAAACAGCATTGGAACGAATGCAATCATTTATTGGCAAGGGCAAGACGGATACGACTGTAGTATATTGATACCAATACAATTGTAACACTTTGTTGGAAGTATAAACAATGAAATATATAGGCAATAAAATATAATTGTGCACTTAAATGTGTTTATATCTTTTACATTGATGTCTGCACATAAATATACATCAAAGCATGATCATATGTGTATGTACAATTGTATATACATGTGGGGTTTTATTTAACGATATAATTTTAGTCTAGGGGGTTTACATAAAAATACGACTTTATAGAGATTACACTATGCGAAATGACAATCGACGTTTGGCTCGGCTCGACTTTGGCGTCCGTTTATGACGCTTCGACTTTTCGCGCTCGACTTTGGCGCTCGACTTTAAGTGTCCGACTTTGACACACGACTTATAGCACCAGTCTCTGGTACTCGACTTGACCTTGCATCCGACTATGACGCAAGACCTCAAAACACGTCCGTCTTGTTTGACGCGCAAAAACCATCTCCTCCCCTCTTAATCGTCTTTTCTTACACGCTCACGCTCTCTCTTGATCGTCGTCTCGTCTCTCGTGTACAGTGGGATTGATACACTTCGCCTGCTGGGTCATCTTCTTCATCGTCTCGGTTTGGGCTCCAGGGCTTCATGTACTCTGCACATGTGGACGTCACTTTAGGCCCTTCGCACTTGCCTACTTTTTCGACATCGTATGCGTTGTTGTGCTTCACCTTCTTAACTTGGTAGGGTCCAAAATATTTTGGTTTTAGTTTGAGACCACTGCCAAATTGCGTCCTCTTAATTGCGACCAGGTCGCCAACACTATAAGATCGAGCTTGCTTACGACGTAGGTTGTAGTACTTCTTGTTTTCGTCTTGGATCTTAGAGATGTGTGCCTTCGCCTTGGCACGGAGCTCGCATCTTTCGTCTGTAAATATTGCCTTCGTCTCTTGGTTGATAAGATCTCTCAGTTTATAATCATCGTTGGTCCTCATCTTTACACCAGTTAGTAACTCAAATGGAGAAGTGCCAATACTTCTGGTGTACGTCGAATTGATAGCCTGCTGAACTTTGCTAACATGTCGATACCACTTCGTCGGATCATCAAGGCTCAACTTCGACAAAACAGGAATGATGATCGCATTTAAACGTTCGACTTGGCCGTTTACTCTCGGAAGTGCTGTAGTCGTCTTAACGTGTTTGATACCCTCGTTGTCGCAGTACTTCAGAAAATCTTGGGATGTAAAGGCGGAACCCCGATCTGAGATAATAAACGTAGGGTTGCCAAAAAATCGTGCTTTGAATCGTCAGCTTCGTAATAACTTCATTGCTAGTCGTCGATTTGGTTGGGTATAACCAGCAGAACTTCGTAAATGCATCTATGACTGCCAGAATATGCTTATAGTTTTTTGGGGGTGGCCCGAGAGGAAAATCAATATGGTAAGTTAAAAGTGGAATATCATCTTTCTGAAGCGGTGCAACAAGCCTTCATGCTTGCCAACTTCACGGCTACTGATACGGTGTTCTCTGCAAATCAACTATTTCTCCTTTTTTCCGCGAAATGTCCTTTGTCATGGGCTGGAGCAACAATCTGTTTCTGCATTGCAACATGGACAACAACCGGCTCATCTTCATGCATCTTTACAAGTACCACAGGACTTGTGTACTCAGACGTTGACTCTTTAATTGTGCCTTCAGCCAACCATTTTTCGACTTTCTCGTTCACGAATTCTGCTTCTTTAAATGCAAGTCTACTTTCGTCGTTTAAAATAAGTGCCATTTCTACTTTCGTCGTTTTTGTTGCTACCGGTTGATAATTGGATATCAAATCGAATACCTCTTTTTTAGCACTTGTACTTGCTCATTCGTCTATTTCAAGTTCTTCCTTATTATTCGCCACATCGATTTTTAGAATATTTATTTTATCACTTTCATTTTCGAGTTTTTCTACTCTTACACCATTTCGACTAAATATAATGTCAGCTTGCAAACATAATTCCTCGCCTATGATCAGTTCGACATCTAACAATCTAATCGGAACTACATGAAAATCTAACACGAACGATTGGTCGTCAATCAAAATGGAATTCACAAAGTGTCCAATTGGTTTTATCTTATTTGATTCTCCAAAAAAAAAACCCCATCCTCAACCGGGTTTTTTTAAAATTTTTTAAAAATTTTTGCGAATTATAAAAAATTTTTTTCTCGGGGGTAAAAATGTTTTTTACAATATTGTCAATTTTAATAACTTTACAGGTTATTTCTTCTTTCGACTTAAAACTTCTCGTGTGTGGTTCAAATTTACCGTTCATTTCTCTTTTATTACAATTTTTACCTATATGACCAAATTCATCACATTTGTAGCACTTTCTACCTTTCTCTTTATCATCACAATCTTTTGAGTAATGTCATTTAGCTACAGTTGTAACACACAACATCGTCTTTATTATTAGTTTTCATCATTTTGTTTTTCACTCTTGCACTGTTCTCATCGTTTTTGTATTTACCATTGCCTTTCTTACTTTCTTTTTCACTCATTATTTTATACTGCTTTAATTTCTCTTTAAAATCAATCAAATTTTTCGCACCATATAAAATCGACTTATTCTCACGCACTCATTGTTTTTACGCTTCATTTTCATCAGTTGCTCATGTATGTCTTTACTACTTACGCACGATTTGAATTCACTCAAAGTGCTTTTCGAGAGAGTTCCATGAATTTATTCCTCTCTCACTCAAGACAAACAGTTTCGCGATACCCTTTAACGCCTTCTTCGCGAACAGAAACTTCTGGAAATCGTTCCAACACATCAACGTTGCTTGCTCATTGAATTCGTTAATCCAAACTTCTACTGCAATAGTGTTAGTGCCGTCAAAAATACGAATGTTCTCTTCTACGTCGTGAAAACTAATAGCAAAACGCGGCGTCATCATTCTATCTCTCTCTTCGTTTATTCTTCTGTACTCATCGTTGTTGTTCTCGCTTGCTCTCTCGTGCGGTATGTTCCTCAAATTTTTCTCTGTTGCTACGTTCCTCTCTGTAGCTACCGAATCATGATCTGTCTCGTCGTCTATTTCATCATCTACTTCGTCGTCTAATTCGTCTTCGTCTTGTGATGCCAACAAATTGTTCATTTCAATCGAAAAATATGCAATGACACTGTACTTGATTCCCAATACATTGCAAATCGAAACCAGATCACCGTTCGTCAAATTTCGTCGCACATATTCCGCTTTTTCTTTGTATTTTGCGTTCGCTTCATCGTAAACGAAACCAGAAAATTCTCGAATTGTTTTGCGGTTATTTCTATCTCCCTCGCTCTCATAGATAAACTTATGCAATGCTCTGATATTGTCTACTTTACCCGTTTTCAGAGTACCACTTATTAAATCATTTAGATACGACATAGTTAATGTTTTAATTTCACCACTAGCAGAGCAGGACCGACTTAAACGACACGATTGTTAAAGAAAAAAAATCACTTTCTTTTTTCTTCTTTTTTTCACACTTCTGCTGCACGAAAGCACAAAAAAAATGTATGTGGGGTGTTCTCTTGTATCCCGCACTCTTTCTATCACGACAAAATATGTGGGGAAAACTCTTTGTAACCGGATGAGCGCCACTCTTACTCGAATCTTTCCCGGTCGAGCACCCAAAATATGTGGGGCCATGTGAGCCATATTATTTAATTGTAACACTAACATCATTGCCAATTAAGAAACCGGAATATAAATAAATACCACAAATTGGGAGCTCGTCCGGGATGGCAGATTAAAAGTGAAACAATTAATATTGGCTATTGAATTTTACAAATTCGTCAAAACTTGTAAAATTCTAAGAAGGAGGGAGACAGCAAGTGACGCTGCCACGAGGGAACGTTCTCGTGAGAGGAAGCCGCAGTAAAAAGCGCGGAATAGGCGAGCAGCAAGAACTTGAAAATCATAGCTCGCAAATAACTGTTGACACTTTTCCATTGTCTGCAAATAAGTGTCTTTCACTCACAGAATAATAAAGACTCAGACAGAAAATGTTTTTGTCGCGACTGACTTAGCTCGCTCGTGCTCTGATCGAGACTGTTATTTCTAATTTCGTTTCGCTCAAATGAAACACTGATCGATTGCTTCAGTTAAATGAAGCAAATTGTCTTTGCGTATGTATGGGTAAACACACGCGATCGATGCGTTCTTTTTCTTTGCATTATACATGTTTATGTATATGTATGTATGTATTTACATGCACCCGGAAGGCAAAGATCATTTCTGTTGAGTTTTTTAGTCAAACTGTCTTTTGTTGATACTCTTTGTGTGAGCGAAAATCGTATTACTCTTTACGCGACAATTGGTTTTTTGCCCCGGGGGGAAACAAGGGGGGGCGGAAGGCGTTCAACTCCCGGCGCTCCTCCCGATGATGCCCACAAAAAGAACTCCCCACACTTCGCTCAAGGGGCTTGGTGCCCTGCTCTTAATTAAGCTAGTTTTAGTTGAATTATACCTGTGACTATAAGTAATACACCAAGTGAAAGTGAAATTTCTCTGCGCGTCTACATTTTTATTGGAGAAGAAAAGGAAAAAGGAAAAAATTCATTTAGCTGCCCCAACCAAGAAGGAAGTTCGACCCCCTACAAAAACATTGGTCCTTCGAACCGGATACCAAGATCCTCTCGAACCATTAGCATCGGTGGAATTTCATACCTATTTCAAGCTAAGTAATTTTTTCCAAATTATATGTATATGAGTACATGTACATGCCTCCAGCATCCGTACCCATACTCACATACATATAATTGTTTCCCTTGATTCTCCTAATCAAAGTAAAAATTACTTTCGCGCAAATTTTTTTCTCCTCAAAGGGGAGAAAATTTTTGGTCCCCAAATTTTTATACATATATATGTGTCCAGTACATAAGGCGCCATATTTGTTTCGCCCACTTCAAGATTTGTTCTCAGACATAGGCATACATATAAGCCAAGTATATAAGGGTCTATATTTTATTTGCCTATATCCAATATATTTTTTTTTCGCAATTTCAAAAAAATATTAACACAAATGTATGTATGCCATTGAAACAAACCTACGATATTCAAAGTGATCTCCTACACATAAAATATATATATGCAAGCAGAGTGTGTGTGAATGTGACAAAAAAAAATTACAAAATTTATCATGTGCTAAATTAAATCCCAAAATAAAAGTTTTTGTGCAAATACAGTCCACTCCTGGGAAAAGTGTGCGCGCAGTGAAAGGTGGTTCCAACGAAGAGAAAAAAATGTTCAATACAAATAATAAAGATTTTTTAAAAAAAAAAACGAAAGTGCACACCCTATAAAGTTATATGGTTAGACACAGCAAAGATTCATAAAAAAAAAAAAATTAATTTATATAAGGAAAAAAATTTTAACATATAACCACCCTTTACTCCATACATATAAAGGTATATCCCACACTTTACAAGACAATTTCTTGTGTCCAACATAAACTTTTACTATGACACCCTATATCCCCCAAAGTTGCGAATTTTTGCACAAAATATTTTCATCACGCAAAAATCCGCTAGACACATCAAAAAATGATTAATTCGTATAAAGAAATCCGAATTCATTCACACCTGCACAGCTGCCTTCCAAAACAAAAAGTAGCTGTTCCTATTCCCTATTTTTTTTTTTTTTTTAATGTATCTTTGTTCTATTTTAATATTTTTTCCTAAAGTAACATTGTAGTTGTATCTAAAAGGTATTAAGCGGGGTTATATGGAGGTTTGAAGTCATTCCAAAGGTGTTCCAAGTGTCACTATCAAGGCGTTTCATATCCGTGTTTGGAGTGTTCAAGTCATTCAAATTTACCACTCGTTTTCAGATTTTCAAGGCTATTTCAAGGCCATTCCAAGGCGTTCTTTTGGTTGGTAGTGTTCCAGTTTTTCCCAAACGTTCCAGTTTGTCATTTCGCCAATTTTCAAGCCGTGCCAAACCAGCTCATTACTTTATTACCGCCATTCTCTGGGGTTATGAGCACGAGCCCGTCAAAAGAAGAGAAAGAAACTGAAAACACTACGGCCACGAGGAAATCCTCAATTGCTGCTCCAGGTCAGCGCCAGAGGAGTACCAACCCTACTACTCCTCTTCCCGAGCATTTCAGACCCTTTCTAGTCCATTAACTCTCACGTCCGTACCATCAAGCACGACCTTTCAGCAAGCTACGTCAGAGCCACGACGAGCAAGACAAAAAGAGGTCAAATCATTGGTACCACTTCCACAGATTTTTGGTAACCGCCCCAAAAGTCACTCGGTCCGAAACCGAAAGGGTTTTAGCTGTTTCCACCATGGCTTTGAAGAAGTTTGTCTCCATTAGCGATAAACTAATCCAGTTTAAAGTCGACACCCACGTCACTTCACTGTCCGAGGCAGCGTGTTTACGCTCCAAGTCCGTCGTGATCGAGTTCAAGCGTTGTGGGAGAAGGTCGAGCAGGAATATGAGAAATGCCAGGCACTCCCAGATGGTAAAAACGATAACTCTGAAGACTTAGCCATCCAAGCTAAATATGACAAATGCTATCAAGTTTACGAGCGATGCACGGCTCGATTAAACGAGCTTATCCATGAAGCGTCTACTCCTACTCCTCCGAACCGTCATGCGCCTACCTCTGCACCAGCAGAGGCTGTCGATTGCCACCCATTGACACAGAAGTCTTTACGGGAGATTACTTAAAATGGCCTACGTTCCGTGACTTGCCACAGCCATCTACATACAGCCATCTACATAAGCGATTCGCGAATTTCCCCCGTTGAAAAGCTGTACCATCTCCTAGCGAAAATGAGGGGTGCAGCCAACCTCATTGTAGCAAAATTCCCGCGTACAAATGATGGTTTTGAAACGGCATGGAATGCACTCAAACAGCGTTTCGAAAATAAGCGACTTATCGTGAACAGCCAATTCCGAGCACTTCTTGACCTGCCTCAAATTTCCCATGAGTCCGGAAAAGCATTACAGGATCATCAGAATGCTCTGCAGGCATCCATTCGCGCTTTTGAGCACTATGGCCTGCCAGTAACCACTTGGGGAGGCATGTTCGTATTTTTCTGTTCCATCAAATTGCCAAAGAATACCCTTTCATTATGGGAACAATCTCTGGGAGACAAGACTGCCATTCCAGAGTGGCAAATGATGGACGATTTCCTCACTGAGCGGTTCCGTACGCTCGAAGCAGTGGAAAATACAACTGCAATGGCTATTTCGGTTCCCACACCGAAACCTCCACGAAATCCGCTTCCAGCCACGGCTAATACATTTGAAGCCAAGGTGACCACCAAACCAAAGTCCTGTGATCTCTGTATGAAGGAGAATCACCCGGTACGTCGATGTCCCCGCTTCCTTCAGATGACGGTGCCAGATAGGGTGGCATACATAAAGAAAAAGTCCCTTTGTCTGAACTATTTCGCAAGAGGACATCAAGTAAAAGATTGTCCGAGTCAGCACAATTGCTTCACGTGCAAGGGGCGTCACAATACGCTCTTGCACAAGGACGCCCGACCGGAGAATAATCCAACGCCGGTCCCAGCTCAGCCCAGTTCTCACAATATTGTCCGGACTTACTTTACCTCTGAGGCAAGGTCCTCACGAGATAAGTTGCTAGGTACAGCCATCGTGGACTTTTGGCACAAGGGCACTACTTATGCTTCACGGGCGCTATTAGACCCGACTTCGGAAGCCAATTTCATATCCGAAAGAATGTTCCGACTCATGAAGTTACCACAAACTGTCGGGCGAGGCATTAACGGAAAGGTCAATAGAACCTTGAAGGTCTGTCACATTAGCATTCGGTCATCGCATGGACCTCCAGTCCAGATAGAGATAGAAGCTTTTGTCTTGTCCCAAGTTGCTGATGATTTGCCATCATGTACGATAGCCCAAGCGACACTGGAAGGAATGCCCAATATTTCTCTAGCCGATCCCTCCTACCGATTAAAGGCAAAGATCGATCTACTTCTTGGCATTGATGTCATACCAGCGGTGACTCTTTCCGGCATCCAGACCGAAGTGTGCGGATCTTTAATGGCTCAAGAGACGACATTCGGTTTGGGTCATTTCAGGCCCGTTGCAAGGGGTCCCCGTTAGTTCATGTGCCGCGTTCACCACGAGGGTCGCTGTTAGCAGAGAGGAGGGACTTGAAACTTTTCTCACAAAGGTTTTGGGAGGTGGAGGATCTACCGGGCAAACCGGTAGAAGATTCTGACTCTGTTTGCGAGGTCAATTTCCAGAAGACCACAAGGAGAGATGTTTCGGGGAGATATACGGTCTCACTTCCGTTTCGAGCTCCAACCAACATCAACCTTGGTCATTCCAGACCAGGGGCATTGGCTCAAAAAAACGAAAGCCGGCTCCTAAAAAATATTCCGGCAAAAACTGAGCCATCAGCTGAGCTGTGCAGCTGGCATTTCCTTTGCGCAAGTGGACATCGAATGTGAAGAGCGTGCACAGTTGCATTCCAAAGAGTCATTTACTGAATGCTGATTTCCTCGATATCAAAGAGGCTAAGCACAGCCAAAACACTGGGAATCCGATGGAAAGCGACTACGGATGAGTTTTATTTTGTCATCTCACCCCAAGATGTCAAGTCAGCTTATACTAAGCGAGAAGTCCTCGGGCAGATCGTCAAGTTATTCGATCCCGCTGGCTGGCTGGCTCCCTTTGTGATTCAAGCCAAGGTGTTTATGCAAGAGCTTTGGCTACAAGAGCTAGGGTGGGATGATCAATTGCCCAGTGAACTCCATCACAGGTGGCAGGATTTTACAAAGAGCTACTCCTTCCTTGACCAGATCCGAATTCCACGATGGGTTCTTCATGACGAAAATGCCGACATCCAATTCCATTGTTTTTGCGATGCGTCACAGCGGGCTTATGGTGCCGCAATTTACGTGCGCGTTAGCAATGACCAAGGCATATCGTGTTGCCTTCTTGCAGCGAAATCTAGAGTAGCCCCGGTTAAAACGGTTTCATTGCCCCGCCTTGAATTATGCGGAGCCACACTTTTAGCTGAACTGGCAGCTGCAGTTCTTCCCGCAACTTCCAGTTGATAAGGCGGAGGCTTTTTATTGGTCAGATTCCACCGTCGTACTGTCGTGGTTAAATAAGCCACCCTGCACATGGACAACGTTTGTCGCAAATCGGGTAGCAAAAATTGTGAACCACAAGAGTCCTGGCAGCGAGCGACACCACTCCCACTAGACACTACCTTGGAGAAGCGGGTAGTGAAGGTCCACGTCGCGATCGGTAAGCCAGCCAACGAGATACTATCTCGTTTTTCCAATCAGGCACGTGCCTTACGAGTGATAGCATATGTGATCCGTTTCAATTCAATTTGAATCCTTTCATTGACGCATCAGGTGTGATCCGAGCATGTGGGCGCATGCAACAAGCAGCGGCCCTTAGTTACGATGAGCGTAACCCCATTCTGTTGCCAGTAGTAAGTCCATTGTCCCGGCTGTTGGTGCTTTTCACGCATCAGATCTCTCTCCATGGGGGCAGCCATGGATACTGGATTCCAAGACTGCGGAATCTAGTAAAATCGGTGGTCAATTCATGCAAAGTCTGTGTGATTTACAAAAGAAGGCTGCAATCACAGCTAATGGGCACCCTTCCGGCCCAGCGAACTACTTTCGCACGTCCTTTCACGACCACCGGGATAGATTTCGCAGGTCCTTTCGACATCAAGAGTTTCACCGGCCGCGCTTGCCGCATATCAAAGGGAATGTGTGTGTCTTTGTTTGCTTTTCCACCAAAGCCATTCACCTTGAGGCAACGTCGGATTTGAGTACCGAAGCATTTCTGGCAGCTTTCGCTCGCTTTGTATCGAGGCGAGGGTGTCCCCAGCAAGTGCAGTCCGACAACGGAAAAAACTTCGTAGGTGCATCCAGAGTGCTTGAAAAAGATTTCCTAAGTTCTACCCAGCAGAAAATATTATCCCACTACAGCCATCAGAATCTGTCCTGGCATTTCATCCCTCCCGGGGCACCACACATGGGAGGGTTGTGGGAGGCTGGAGTTTAGAGTTTTAAAACTCTGTTCTACAAGGCCACCTCCAACCAAAGGTATACTTTTGAAGAGTTCTCTACGCTGCTGGCTAAGGTAGAGGCGTGTTTGAACTCGCGGCCGATTTCTCCTATATCCGAAGACCCCACCGACTCTTTAGCTTTGACCCCAGGCCATTTACTAGTGGGCGGTCCATTGCTATCCGTGACGGAACCTGAAATCAAGGATCAGGTACCGTCGATCATTAACCGGTGGCAGCGTCTGAAGGCCGTGAGTCAGCATTTCTGCACCCGATGGAAAGACGAGTATCTGAAGGAGCTACATAAGCGCAATAAGTGGCGATTCCCTTCTAAAAATCTTGAAGTGGGCGTTCTGGTGGTACTCAAAGACGACAATCTTCCATTTAATGAATGGCGTCTCGGGCGAATCCACCAAACACACCCTGGCAGTGGCGGCAATGTCCGCGTCGTCGAACTGCTTACCGCTCGCGGTATTGTGAAGCGTCCCGTCGCAAAGTTGATCTTTCTTCCTCCAGAAGAAAGAATTCAAACCCATTACGTAAAACTACAGTAGCGTCCAGCACTTGGTCCTTCCTCCCAATTAAGAAGGGCCGAGCTGCCAGTAGTAATATGTGTATTCTATCGTCCTACATTAATCCGCTTTCTTCATTATTTGTCCCGGCAGCTTCCTGATATTCGTCAACCTAGCTCCCGTTTCCATGGCTCCAAGACCGCGTTCAGTACAGGCATCGAAAGAGGAGCGCAGATGTTCGCGAGGAACTGAGTCCTTCCGTTGCCGAGTCTGTCGCGGAATCCATCCTCTGAAGCGATGCCGTCGCTTCCTGCGGCTGAACGTGGAGAAGAGGATGAGGGCAATGCTTGCGAATAAGTACTGCGCCAATTGCCTGGCCCACCAACATTCCGGAGGAAGCTGCTTAAGCGGTGATAAGTGCCGAATATGTGAGGAGGATCACCACACGCTGCTCCACTTCCATGAACAGCCACGTCGACGCACTCCCAGCTCCGTCGTACGCCGAGTCACCCCCGAGTCCTCCAGACGAAGGGTCGCACCAACGCCAGCCTCCGATCCAAAACTGACCTTGACCACACTGCTGCAGCACCGCAATCCGCATCTAATGCCCACGGCGATGGTACGTCTTGAGACGGGGGGAAAAACCTTCGACGTGAAGGCCCGGTGGACCCTTGTTCTGCGGTATCGTCGATGGCGACGTCACTGGCCACGGCCTTCAAGTTGACAGCCGTCAATATAGGGGCAGAGAAAGCGGTGGCAGCAGTGATCCGGTCCCCAATCAGTGAAGGATGGCGATTGGAGGCGATCCTGAAGGTGGTCGATGGCTTGTGCTGCCGCACTCCAAGCGCTCCGGTGGACCCACAGATCACCAAAAAGTTTGAGGGCATCGTCCTGGCGGATGATACGTTCTACCGACCGTCGTCAGTGTCTTTGGTCCTGGGCGCGGATGTGATCACGGAGGTCATGTTGGAGGGGAGTCTACCCGGGGTTGGCGGGCGGCCAATTGCGATGCGCACAGTCTTTGGCTGGACCCTGTCCGGAGCGTGCCACTAGACTGCCTGGGTCTTGCACTCCTGCAAGGGGGTGAGCATGTTTATGCCCAACCGGGCAACACAAGGGTTAAAGGAGGCGGCAGCTTTCACCTCGCGCCGCTCTCCCGATGATGCCCATCGCTCCCCCACAAAAGAACTCCCCACACTTCGCTCCAAGCGGGGCTTGGTGCCCTGCTCTTAAGTAAGCTAGGTTTAGTTGCATTATATACGTGAATATAAGTAATACATCCAAGTGAAGTGAAATTTCTCTACGTCTCAATATTTTACTGGGAGGAAGAATAAGGAAAAAGGAAAAAAATTCATCTAGCTGCCCCAAACCACAGAAGGAAGTTCGACCCCCCTACATAATCAGAGAGCGTCCCACGAAAGAGTCAATGCAAAGCGCTTGACGTAAACCAATTCAAAACAAAACCAGAAGGCCGGGGATAACTTCGACCGCGTTGAAGTTTGTATACCCTTGCAACTGTTTCGGTAATTCTTTCCTTACCCATAGACATCAAAGTGTAAAAACTTTTTATCCAAAAAGTCTAATGGTTGCGAAAGAACGGCCTTCAATCTTAGCATTGATATAACGAACTTTTTGACAAAAGTCACTGTTTTCGACCGATCGTTCCTATGGGAGGTCTATGATATAGTCACCCGATCTTGGCCAAATTTGGCACAATTGTTAATAAGAACACAAAACTGACAAATACCAACATTTATGACAATAGCTATAAAATTAATGAAGTTATTGAGAAAGTCACTGTTCGTGACTTTGCCGTTTGTATGGGAGCTATATGATATAGTGGTCCGATCCGGCTGAATCCGAGATATACAACGCCTGCACTATATACAAGCCTACGTGCAAAATTTCAGCTCTGCAGCTTTTACGGTCTCGGAGGAGTTCGCGTTGATCCAGACGGACGGACGGACATGGCTATTTGAACTCGTCTCGTCGTGCTGATCAAGAATATATATACTTTATATAGTCTGAGATGCTTCGTTCTATGCGTTGCACACTTCTGACCAAAATTAATATACCCTTTTTAAGGAGGGTATAAAAAAGAGCCGCTCAGAGCGAGATCGTTTCTGGACAATCTTTTCGGTTATGATACGAAGCAGATCAAATAAGAAAACACGATCAACTGTCATTTGCAAGCTATGTTGAGAATTCGGCCGATGAGGGAGACAGCAAGTGACGCTGACATAAGGCAACTGCAGAAGGAGTGAGAAAGCTGATCAGAAAGGCGGTTCTGGAATTCTCGCAGCACATTACGAATTATTAATGAGCTTTGGCCGAAGAAAGTATCATTGGGATACACCAGCAATCAAAAGGCAAGGCAGGAACGGATCGAAGTACACAATAGAGAGCTCTTGAGAAGTGTACGGCGCTATAGAGGATTGTGGCAACAACGATTCCGGTTGCAAGATTGATTCAAGGTTGCAAAAAACGATACAAGGCTGCGACGACTGAGGCTGTGTAAATTGCTGGAGAATTGTACAGTAGTATCTTAGTGTTGGTGGTAACAACGTTTCTCGGCTGTGTTAACTGTTTGAGAAGTGTACAGTGGTTAGGCAGGGCTGGACGCAACGAAACTTGAAGTCTACAGAAACTAGCGTTGCGTGTAGGAGTGAACTGAGTTAGTAGTGGCGGTGGACAAAATCTGGTGGTGTCGGTGAAAAAAATCTGGTGGCGACGCCGTGAACAACGGAGACTAGCTTTAAGTTCTAGGAGTGAACTGCGTTGGTGGTGGCGGTGAACAACGGAAACTAAGTTGGAGTTCTAGGTGTGAACCACGTTGGTAGTGGCGGTGAACAACAGAAACTAGCGTTGAGTTCTAGGAGTGAACTGCGTTGGTGGTAGCGGTGGACAACGGAAACTAGCGTTGAGTTCTAGGAGTGAACTGCGTTGGTGGCGGTGGTGTGATCAACGTCTGGTGGCGGTGACTTGAGAAAATTTTGGCAGTGGCAACAACTCGAAGGTTGGTGACAAACTTCAATATTGTTGCTAAGAGAGGATTTCTAGAGGAATTTCGCGATAAGACTAATCAAGCAGCATCGAAACACAGATGATCATCGACAAAATTAAGGTAGTAGTTGAATTTCATGTAGTTCCCGATGAGGACATGGGGTTTGAAGGTATTTTGGGAAGAACGGTTGACATCATAGTGTAACATCAAGGTAACCAAAAATGGCACCCAGTTTTTGAATAGAAGTGAGGAGAAGTTAGAAGAAGAAAATACTGAATCTGTTAAGGATTGGATGAAATATTTTGAAGATGTCTGCACAGTTTTTGAAGGAAGACCAAATCGGCTTAGAATCGATCTCATTTAAGCAAAAACAGGCTAAAGAGGTCAAAATGATAGTTCAGCGATATAAGTCAAAATCGCAATCCTATGCGAAGATTCAAATAGAATTACTTTGCAAGATATATTCCCGTATACCAACACCCAAGATGGCAGGCCTAATGCGATCAGTAGATTGTAAATAATCAGATACAAGAATGGATTGAAGAAGGAATTATTCGAGATAGTACATCGGTGTATGCACCCCTATAGTATCGGTAAAATTCAAACAAAAAGCAAACGGAGCTACAAGTTTGTTGCATTATAGAAAATTGAATGAAAAGATAATTCCAATTTCCGATAGTTTTATTGGACAGTGTTATTGACCAATTGCAAGGAGGAAAATTTTTAAGCCACTGGACTTGAAAAATGGATATTTTCATGTAGCAGTAGAAGCAAGTTTGCAAAAGTTCACTGCATTTGTTACCCAGAAAGACAGTACGAATTCCCGAATTAAAAGTACCGTTTGGTATCTCAAACTCAATTTTCTAGGATAAGTGAAGGAATAATAAAACAGAGTGAAGAGAAAATTTCGTCGGTACATAATTTCCCAAGGCAACAGGATAAGAAAGCAGTGCAGAGGTTTCTCGGTTTAACATCGTATTTTCGAAAATTCATTGAGGGATATCGAGGAGATCGAGGAGGTATCATTTGGACGATTGAAGGCATCATTAACTAGTAAGTCGGTAGTGAAGTTATATAATCCGAAAGCGCAAACAGAGGTCCTTGCTGACGCGTCAAAATATTCTATTGCAGAAAGATACTGAGGATAATTTGTTCCATCCAATTCAGTACATGAGTCGAAAAACGAAGGCATGTGAGCAGAATTATCATTCATACGACCTAGAAGTTTTAGCCATAATTGAGGCTCCAAAGAAGTGGCGAGTTTACATTCTTGGCTTGGAGTTCACTATAGTTACAGACTGCAATGCATTTACTAAGACCATGAAAAAACAGGAATTTCCCTTGAGAGTAGCCCGGTGGGCCATGTTCTTGCAGGATTTTAGTTTCAGTCTAGAGCATCGGTCAGGATCAAGGATGAGGCATGTAAATGCTGTGAGTCGAGTCGCCTGTTATTCAATATCGGATAGTATTATTCATCGTCTGAAAGAAGCTCAAGTGGTTGATGATTGGACAAATGCTGTAAGAAGTCTAGTTGAAAAGGGCGTGTATGAAGCTTTCTATTTTTTGAATGAGGTCTTGTTCAAAGATGCCAATAAGCAGTTGATCGTAGTACCCGAGCAGATGGAGAATGAAATTATCTTGCTAGCCCATAAACAAGGACATTTCTCAGCAAAGAAAACACAGTTATTGGTCAAAAAATCATACTTCATTCGCAAATTGATAGGAAAAGGTACACGATTAGTTGAGAGTTGGTGCAGTGTATTATAAAAAATGCGAAAATGGGTAGAAAAGAAGGGTATCTGACACCGATTGATAAGGGAGATCAGCCTCTAGTTACATATCATATTTACCATGTGGGTCCGATGGATCTCACTGGCAGGTCGAAAGAATGCACAAGATCATTGGACCCATGTTAACGAAATTGAGTTTGGGAAGTCCAGCAACCTGGAATAAGCATGTAGGCAAGGTACAACAAATGATAAACAACCCTGAGCCAAGAAGCACAAAAGTGAATTCGTTTAAGATACTAACAGGTTTGGATCTGAGAGTTCCTGAAGATGCAGAGCTAAGACAGAGTATTTTAGAATGCATAGTGGACGAGTTGATGAGACGAAAAGAGATCCGAGATAGGGCGATTGAAAATATTAAAGTCCTACAGGACGAAAATCAAAAGTCCTATGATACAAAACGGAAGATCGAAAGGAATATAAACTTAACGATTTAGTAGCGATAAAGCGGACACAGTACGGGGTAGGTCTTAAGCTCAAGGGAAAATACTTGGGGCTGTACAAGGCAGTATCAGTCCAGAAACATAGAAGATATGATGTTGAAAAAATAGGAGATACGGAAGGGCCAACTAAAACATCCACTGTGGCCGAGTTCATAAAACCTTGGGAAACTTCATTCGATTCGAATGAAACGTCAGGAGGGCCAAATGTAGAAAGTGATAAGCGCCGATAGAACCAGTTCCTAGTGCTATACCAGCATAGCATAATAATAAAATACGGTCACACTGGACTTCTAAGTTTGCAACGACAGCGAGCACACGTTTCGGGACTTTTTGACTAAAGCCATTGCCAATAATGATTTGTACGACTAACATCATTGCCAATAAAGAAACCGGAATATAAATAAATACCACATATTTATATATATTATATATACACTAGTACACCCAGCGATGGATTAGTTTTTTGTAACATTTCTTCTGTACTGTATAAAAGCCAAGCTGTACCCTGCCAAAACATTCTTTCGTTTCATTATTGAACTTCAGAGCTTGAGAAAAGGGCAGACACGACTCATCTGGCCAATGGCGACATAGCGGCTGGAGCCCTGATTAGTAGCTGGGTCTTATCAAAATGCAATACTATGGTATTGCTAATGTCGATCTAGTCGCGGTCTTTGCGCGGGATTTAGCTACCCTTCCCGTAGGAAGTTCCTCTGCCTTTGCCTTAGCGAAGCAAATTGTGCTCTGTCTCTCGTAACAATTTGCTCAAACCGTTCATCTTCAGGCCTATTCGAAACATAATCAGAAGAAAATTCTGCGCTGAGAGCACGACGACCCAATTTCGCTTTTTTATGAAACGGTCAAGCCGTTTCGGAGGAGTATGGCAACGAAAACTGTGACACGAGCACAGTCTATATATATAAAAATAAAACCCGTTTTCCTTGGTCACGGCATCACGCGTGAATGTCTGAACCGATTTCACTAATTCTTTTTTTTGTTGTATTTGTTATTATTAGGAGAAGGTTCTTACGGAAAAAAATACTTAGAAAATCTTAACGAGCGCGAATAAAATGAGTTTTCATAACGGCTAAGGCAAAGCAGAGGATTCTTATTTGAACCAGCCGAAAAGCGTGCAACCGGGGTAGAGCATGAGTGCTTGCGAGCCCGAGAGTCGCGGGCTGCACCAATTTAATTGCTTCGCTTGCAAAGAAGTAAACTGCATAGGGGAAGGGTAGCTGAATCCCGCGCACAGATAAGACTTGACCGACATGAGCAATACCATCGTATTGCATTTCGATATGACCCAGCTGTTGATTATAGCTCCAGCCGCTATGTCGTCATTATCCAGAAGAGTCATGTCTGCACTTACTGTCAGGCTCTGAAGTTCAATAATGAAACGAAAGGAATGTGTTGTGCTGGCGGCAAAGTCAAATTACCTCAACTTGAAGCACCACCAGAGCCACTGTGAACTCTAACTTCCGGATCCACTACTGAATCGAATCTTTCCTACCAAACATTAGGAAACATAATTTTTGCTTCCAAATGACTCATTTGGTGTGCAAATTGTGGCTGCCCAATTCATGCCGGATTTTCTATTTATATAATGTTGGAGGAGAACTCCTGAATTTAAACTCATTAATTTAATTATTCCGAAATATTAACCATTGGGTTAAATAGCTAAACTATTGATATATCGCAAGCTCAAGGAGAGTTCAATCTAGCATCACTGTTGGCTCTCTTCTTGCGGTTCCCTTTACACTTCACTACACTACACTACACTCTCTCTCTCTCGTAGCATATAAGAATTTATGAAATCACTGTAACAAGAGAACTCGAATGCGACGGACGCAAAAAAATAAATGTAAAACTACATAACGTCGTCTAATCTGTTTCGGGAAGAATGTGACAAGGGAAGTTTGAATCATCGAATACAAACGAGTAGCAGTTTATTGTATGGCCGAGAAATTGGCCAACATTTTGGCATCCGTGACAGGACATTATACTTGCTGTTAAATAAGTTTTTGTTCAATTGCAACTAAGTTGGACTCGTCGTTTCATAATTTCGAACGCCACCACAAATTTCCGATAATAGATTGCAAGAGGCAATCAATCATCAAACAAAAAGCAATAATCACAACCCGTTGAGACGTCTAGAAAAAAAGGTGGACATCATAAACCACTTTAAACTCTCACATACTGCAGTAAAGTCATTGGAATGAAACCGCAAGTATTCAATCAAACAATTACTGTACTCGCACATGTACAATAAAAGAAATCCGAACAGTTATATTTTTGTTGTTTGTCATTCCACTCTCTACATACCCAAACACACGAGCGTGAGTGCCTGCGCCAACTGTACATCAAAAACCCGTTAAGTTTGCGAACATAGGTATATGTATGTACATATAACTAATCAACATTCGCGTTGGTTCTGCTACTTGGAGGTGTTGCTGGCTTTTATTGAAGCATTATGGGCAAAGACGGTTCAAATACTCCCGTAAGCTCAAAGGGAACAGACAAACTAACAAATCTTAGAGCCCAGCGGACTCAGTTTGAAAATCATATTCAAAATTTACATGAAAAGATCATTGCTACTAGCGACCAAGAAGATGCCGATACACTAGACTGCAGACTTCAAATACTTGAATCTCATTATAGGCAAATTACTCATATTCAAACACAAATTGAAAATTTGCACGTCATTGATAAAGAGCGCAGTAATTTGGATGAAATGTACATAAAGGTCAAGGTACATTTATTGTCTCTTTTACAAAGAAAACGTTCAACGGGTCCAGTAAACACATCGGATATGAGTTTTATGAGTTCTACCATGTCTCCTACAGTGGTTCACAGTCAACGATTGCCTAAACTGAAATTACCCAGTTTCGATGGCAAATATTCAGCGTTTAAGAGATTCAAATCGTCTTTCCTGAATATAATTTACAACGATCACCACATGCCAACAATTGATAAGTTCAATTATAATGTTTATCGGGACCTGCACTTGAGGTCGTGCAGTCGTTCCAAGTCACCGAACAAAACTACAGTCAAGCTTGGTCAAGATTAGAAGCTCGCTACGACAACGACGTTCTAATCTTCCATGATTGTATATCGAGTCTGTTCAATTTACCATTAGTCAAGCAACCAGAAGCAAGACCTTTGCAGAAGCTCATCGATAATGCGTCCGCTATACGCGGATCACTTCTTACACTAGGATCAACTGAGGAAATAATGAATAACATCATGATTCACATACTTCTTACGAAGGTTGATGCTGAGACCAAAGGCGTCTACGACGAAAAGCAAAGCTTCGACAAGCTTTCAACGTGGGTGGAATTCTGCACAATTCTTCATCGCCGCTGCCAGTTCCTAGAAAGTCATCAGACAGGTCAACTCGGTCAGCGCAATAGTTCACTAGGAGGAAAACGACCATCAACGTCAAAGGCATTCCTCAATATTAACTCTCAATGCTTAAGACACTGCCATTCGACGGCGCACTATGTTAGTAATTGTAAGTCATTTAGAGAATTATCGCTACAGCAAAGGTTCGATACAGTCAAACGGATCAATGCATGTCTTAACTGTCTGCGAACTGGACATCGCGTCACGGATTGTCCCTCACTCTCCCGGTGCAATGTGTGCCGATCGGCTCATCATACGTTATTGCATCAATTCGCCTCCACACCGATAAAAAAACCTATCATCATCGATTCAATCTGGTAATCCAATAACTAATTCAACTTCGTTATTAACAAACACTGATAAAAAGGGGATGCTTCCTACAGCATTGATTCACATAATGGATAAGTCTGGCCAATTACATACTGTACGGGCACTTTTAGATTCATGTTGTGAACTTAATTTTATTACAGAAGAGACTGCCAAGCGGATAAATCTGGATAGGACTCGCGTATCTCAAGAATTCAGCGGCATTACCGGAAGCAGTCAAGGCATTAAACACAATGCGTTTGCCACAATACGTTCTAGGCATTCATCATTTAAGTGGTCCGCCAACTTTGCCGTCATTAAGAAAATTTGTGCTCAGCAACCACACGAGCATATCGATACATCAAATTGGACCATACCTACGGATATCAATCTAGCCGATCCGTATTTCAATGAGCCCCACAAGATACACATTTTAATAAACACTAATGGGCTGTTTGCAGCAATCCTCGATGGTCAGCAAGGCTTGGGCGAAAACATGCCATATTTAATCAACACGGAATATGAATGGATAGTTGGTGGAAATTTGGAAACCACACACGAAAGGCCTCGACAACAATGTTTATTGGTACACGTCAACCCATCACTTGATCTTCTAGTTAAAAGATTTTGAGAAATTGAAGACTATGAGTTTGTTGGTAACCGGCAAACCAAAGAAGAACAGGAATGCGAAAGCCATTTTTGTGAAAATGCAATTGTAAAATCTGATGGAAGACTCCAAGTTCGACTTTCATTTAAGGAACCCCCAGAGAAGTTGGGATTCTCCTACGACAACGCAGTACGGCGTTTCAAATCCTTAGAAAATCGTCTCGACCGCGACGATCAACTAAAACAAGCATATGTAGATTTCATCAACGAGTATGTAAAACTTGGCCACATGTCTCTCAAACCTGTTGCAAGCCAGAACGAACCGCATTATTACATACCTCATCATTGCGTGTTGCGTCAAAGCGTTAGATTGTTTGATGCTTCGGCTAAAACATCATCGGGAAAATCATTAAATGAGCTGTTAATGATTGGCCCCACAATTCAACAAGACCTATTTATAACATTTCTATCATTTCGTCTGAACAGGTATGCACTTACAGGCGACATAGCCAAGATGTATCGCCAATTTGTCATAGATCCAAGAGACCGGAGATTTCAGCGCATTGTATGGCGACCAACAAAAACAGAAGAACTAAAAACTTACGAGCTCAACACCGTGACGTATGGCATGTCAGCTGCACCCTTCTTAGCTATCAGAGGTGTTCACCATATTGCCGATTTGTACTCACATAATCATCCTATAGGAGCTAAAACATTAGCAACCGTGGTGTACCATTGCGCATGGTTTGCGACAACGCCACAAATTTTGTTGGCGCGGCTACAAGGCTAGCTGAGTTTAAGTCAAAATTGTTTACCTCAGACGTCATAGGTCACATAAAAACATATAGTTCAATTAAAGGATTTAACTTTTGCTTTATTCCCCCTAGAGCTCCACACTTTGGCGGCCTCTGGGAAGCGTCAGTAAAATCAGCGAAGACACTGGCTCTGAAGAATATTTCAAACGCATCTCTTACTTTCGAGGAACTACTCACTGTGTTCTCGGATGTGGAAGCTATCCTTAATTCAAGGCCAATAGCACCCACTTCAGATGACCCCAACGATTTCAATGCTCTCACTCCTGGGCATTTGCTGATTGGAACCGAATTAACGTCAGTACCAGAATCATTACTTTACCATTCCACGGACCCTCCCGGAACGGAACTTCGGTATCTGGATAGATGGCAGCGAGTGACCTATTTGAAACAACAATTCTGGACACTGTGGGCACGGGATTATGTTCATAACTTACAACAACGCAGCAAATGGATTTACGGAAAACCAAATGTGGCCTTGGGACAACTAGTTATAGTACACGAAGACAACGTGCCGGCTCAACATTGGCCTTTAGAAAGATTAGTGTCTGTAAATGCCGGACCTGATGACAAAATTCGAGTGGTCGAACTTAGGACTGCAAAAGGAATCTACAAAAGGCAAATTCACAAGATCGCTCCGCTTCCAGAATCATTTATTTGAAAGTTGGTTCTTTCAACAGGGGGAGCATGTTGGAGGAGAACTCCTGAATTTAAACTCATTAATTTAATTATTCCGAAATATTAACCATTGGGTTAAATAGCTAAACTATCGATATATCGCAAGCTCAAGGAGAGTTCAATCTAGCATCACTGTTGGCTCTCTTTTTGCGTTTCCCTTTACACTTCACTTTGAATTACTCTCTCTCTCTCTCTCGTAGCATATAAGAATTTATGAAATCACTGTAACAAGAGAACTCGAATGCGACGGACGCAAAAAAATAAATGTAAAACTACATAACGTCATCTAATCTGTTTTCGGGAAGAATGTGGCAAGGGAAGTTAGAATCATCGAATCCAACCGAGTAGCAGTTTATTATATGGCCGAGAAATTGGCCAACATATAATTAATATATTATATAACATAAATATAATATAAAATAAAAGAAGATTTATAGATAGAAGAAGAAGATGTCATGTAATCACCGGGTTCCACTTGGTTGATTGTTAGAAGAAAAAAAAACGCGTCAGTTCAGTTTGGTGGTCATGTATAGATTGATTTTTATTCAAACAATATTCTTTTACTTAACCTATCGCCACTTAGGCGACAACTACAAAATAAAAAGAGGAAGTGTCAGTACATACATACATATTAATTGGGGCACTTGCATCAAAGTGCATGGTCTGCCCCCCCCCGCCGCTGGCCCCTAGCTCACGTTACGCCTGTGTTCATATGAAAATATGTATGTGCATATATGTATGCTCATACATATATGTGGAGTTTCAACTTTGTCCTGGAATTTCCTTAACGAGTCTCCGAGATGAAGAGATTCGATTCGCACACACTGGGTTTTAATTTTATCAGCTTTATTAAAGGTATTTTGTTAGTTTATTAGCTTTCGATCAACTTATTAACTACTTCACAATATTTCTCTTGCACAGCACACACTAGAGACGCAACTCTTTCGGCACACTCCATTCCACTCAAGCTCTACCTCTCGACTGCCTATGCATCGTATATCGTTGCTTATCGATATTCTATCGATACCGATTCTTACTCTAAGTCAACTCTACCATACCGCAATCCTACATTCGGCCATCCGACCTCCACATTCGCCCCGAATGATGGACACCATTTTTTCATATATTCTGCCACGGTGGTAGTACATTTCGGACCTTCTCCATCTCCTACCTTCTCAACCGCATAGCGACCATGCCTCATTTTCCGAATAACCCGATAAGGTCCCAAATATTTTCCCTTAAGCTTAAGGCCAGAACCAAACTGCGTCCGCTTGACAGCCACCAGCTCGTCAACCTCATATTCACTTGCAGATTTTCGACATTTATCAAACGTTTTACGGTTTTCTTCTTGCATCTTGCTCATGTTCCTTTTCGCTGCGTCACGTATTTCGGACTTATTGTTTTGTAACTCGATTAATAACTCTTCTTCCAACATATCCTTTAGTTCTAAATCGTAGCTAGTCCTCATCTCAGCCCCAGTTAATATTTTAAAGGGTGATATCTTCGTGCTTCTAGGTGGTGACGAGTTTATAAACTGTTGCACCCTACCTACGTGTTTATACCATGCTCCGGGATCATTGACACACAGTTTCGTCAATAATGCTATGACAATCCGATTAACTCGCTCTACTTGCCCGTTTCCTCTCGGAACTCCTGTCGCAATCACTAAGTGTTGTATCTTCTGCGACTCGCAGTACTCTTTAAAAATGTGAGACGTAAAAGCGCTACCTCGATCACTAACGATCCTCTTTGGATTTCCAAACAACTCAGACTGTTTCTGCAATCTCTCAACAACCTCTTCTGAACCTGTACTTTTCGTCGGATATAACCATACGTATTTCGAAAAAGCATCAACTACTACCAATATGTGGTTATATCGTTTCTTAGTCAACTCCATCGGCCCGACATGGTCCACGTGAAAAGTTACCAAAGGCTCATCTCCTTTATCAATAACATTCAAAAAACCTTCCTTTCGACCCTGTTTCGACTCGCTCACGATACATTCCATACACGACCTCACCACTACCTCTACTTTGCTCAACAGACCAGGAATATAATACTCTCTTTCTACTAGATCAATCGTTTTTTTAACTCCAAAGTGCCCTTGTTGATGAGCAACCAATATTATCTCTTGCTCCATGCTAGCAGGAATTACGATAAGCTCCTTAACGGGATCTTTATACAATATTCCGTACTGTACGTAATAGTCTGCGTGCGCTCCCTTTTCCAACAATTTCAGAATCGTGCTGATCCATTCATCTTTTCTCTGTGCAAATTGTATTTTGTTCTTCAAAGAATCTCCTGTCAGTAAGCAATATACCCGACTTAATGCGTCGACATGTTTCATCTTTACCCCTGATCTATGCTCAATTTCGAAATCAAAGTCTTGCAAGAATATAGCCCATCGGGCCACTCTTAGCGGAACGTCACGTTTCTTTATCGTCATCGCAAAAGCATTACAATCGGTTACTATCTTTATCTTTATGCCCATCACGTATATTCTCCACTTCTTTAACGCTTGAATTATAGCTAGCACCTCTAACTCGTACGAGTGATATTTTTCCTCAGCCGGGGTAGTTCGTCTGCTCATGTACTCAACCGGATGGTATTGTTGATCCTCTGAATCTTTTTGAAGTAAAATCGCGCCGTACCCATACATACTCGCGTCACAATGAACTTCTGTCACACTTCTAGGATTAAAAAGACGCAAAACAGGTGGATTACTCAATCCCGCTTTTAACTGTTCAAAAGAAACTAGCTCTTCTACGCCCATTTTAAAAGGTACGTCAGCTCTCAACAAATTTGTTAATGGCCTAGCTATCGTAGCGAAATCCTTCATAAACCTACGAAAATATGAAGTGAGACCCAAATAACGTTGGACTCCTTTCACATCCCGAGGAACTGGAAAATTCTCCACGGCACTTGTCTTCTCTTTTGACGGTTTGATGGTGCCATTTTCTATGATGTATCCTAAGAAATTTACCTTACGCTGAAGAAATTGACATTTTTTCCATTTTATCTTTAATCCCGACTCTTCTGCTAAACTTATAACTCTTTTCAATCTCTCAATACCCTCAAACTCATTTTTTGCTGGAATAATGATATCATCCATGTACAACATCAATATGCCTTCATTAATCAACGGTCTCAACATTGCAAAAATATATCTAGTAAACACAGCTGCTGAATTATTAATGCCGAACGGTACAAAATTGAATTCAAATTGCCCATTTTGAGTAACAAACGAAGTAAGTTTCTTTGAGTTTTCTTCAACTGGCACATGGAAATAGCCATTACACAAATCAAGAGTTGTAAAGACTCTTCCTTCTTGTAACCTATGTAATACATCATCAATCACTGCAGTGGGAAAATTATCTCTTATGATTTTCTGATTTACCTTTCTATAGTCGCAACATAATCTCTTTTCCCCATCTTTCTTCGGTACTAAGACAATTGGAGAAGAATACTCAGATACACTGTGGCGAATTATTCCTTCTTCTAACCACTCTTTGACCTGTTGATCGACTCTTTTCTGATCTTCGTACGATAAACGTCTTGGTTTCTGATATACCGGTATTTCATCAGTAAGTATAATCTTCATTTCCACTGGACAGTTAGCTGGTTTGATCGGACTATAATTTGAAATGATCTCTAGGACTTTAGACTTCAACTCAATGCTCAAATGGGAAAGCTCTAATTCTGACGAAAAGTTTTCGACTCTCGTAGTCAATATCTGCCCAAACGTGTTTTGCAACTCTTCTATGGGACTCACATTTCGTACTGGGGGTGGATCTTGTGGATTACCATAACGAGTAATAACCTGATTTTCCCCAACCGATTGATTATTCCCGTAAAACACTAATCCTTGTTTTCCCATTGTAGCATTTACGACCTCAAATACGTCATTTCCGATTACACCATCATATAATGTATCTCTATCTCTCACAACATGGAAGCACATTTTAATAGGAACACCATCTAAAGCTGTATCCAACTCAAAAGATCCTTTGGTGTAGATTTTCTTACTTCCTATTCCCAATAACTCTTTCACATCCGAACTCAAGGGAACTGGGTAAACTCGTTTGTACGCGCTCTCACTTATAGTCGAGACATCACTACCTGAATCGAAAAACGCTGATATAACCTCATTGCCAAAACGAACATCTTTGAAGACACGATTATATAATTTCTGCGTAAGTTGCTGCACTTTACTACTATCTTTTTTGAACATTTTTCCCTGCATGCTGCACTCATTCGCTTTATGACCTGGCTGGTTACATTTAAAACACTTCAACTCGCTCTCTTTACAGTTTTTCGCTATGTGATTTCTTCCTCCGCACTTGTAGCATCTGCGCTCATTTATAGCAATATCCTCTTGCTTCTTCTCGAATTTGAAAACTTTAGAACACTTTGACTCTTTCTCAGTAGAGATTTTCTCATACATTTTCATGTTTTCTCGTAATTCTCTAAAATTCTTGGCTTGATACAGCACAGTCTTGTTCGGCTTCGAATCTGGTATACCCTCTATTATATACTCTATAACACTTTCTTCATCTAATGTGCTCTTTTTCGCCAAACTCTTCATTTCATAAAAATATTCGATCAAACTTTCACTCTGTTTTTTCTTTCTATTCTCGAGTAGCTTATGTACTTGTTTTGCGGACAACTTCTCTGAAAATTCTCTCTCTAAAGCTGATTTTAGACTAATCCAATCGATAAGACCGTCTTCGCTACTGACAAACAATTTCGCAGCCCCTTTTAACAATTGTCTACTATAAATGAATTTCTGTAAATCGTTCCATTTGACTGTCTCTGCACAGTTCTCAAAATCTGCAAGCCAATTGTCGACATCTTGCTGCTGGCTGCCATCGAATACAGTTAACGAATCTTGGATATCTCTTAGTGTAAACGCCATTATACTCTGTATCTCTTGTTGATCGTTTACTACTTGTAAGCTACGCTCTAGTGAGTCCTCGTAGAAGGATGCTTCTTCAACTCCTGACTCGAAAAAGGATATTAGTCTTCCTTGTAACTCTGCCTTGTTTCCCTTAATACTCAAATTATTTTCTTTCAACTTTTCTTTAAGCTCTGCTACCGTGAGTTGCAAGATTTCGTCGTGTGGCATAATTTAAATTCAAACAAATTATATAACAAATTTTGAATATGTATCTTTAGCTAACGTTAGTGGGTTAAGTTAATTGATATCAATCTATAATGTTATACAAATATTTTACTCTTCGGTTATGGCCCTTTCTTGCTCAGTTAATACTTGCTCTTGTATCTCGACTCTGTTGCCGTCCCTCTCGTAAGCCAAAATCGCCTCTGTACTCGGTCGTCGCGCCACACACACTTTTGGGGTTGATGCCGCCGTCGGAGTGAGTGTTGCTCTCTGGAAACTCTTTGACGTCGTTTGTGTGAATGCTGCTCTCTGGATACTCTTTGTGTGTTGTCGGCCTCAATAACGCACTCTACGTTTTACTACTCCCACTTGCGATGGTTGATGCCGTCGTCTGTGTGAGTGCTTCTCGTCTCGGTTTTGCACTCTCTGTACCTCGATGTTCCCACTCTCTGTGCCTCGTTGCCTCCTCTCTTAGGTCTTTGTCTTGTCGCTATCTCGTTTCGCTGCTCTTCTCGTCATGTCACGCACACTTCTGGGGATGATGCCGCCGTCAGTGCGAATGTTGCTCTTTCGTCTCGTTCGCACACTCAGTGCCTCGTTGCCTACTCTCTTAGGTCTTCGTCTTGTTGCTGCCTCGTTCAGCTTCGCACGATCATGTCGTTGTCTCTCTGGTTTGTTGCTGTGTTGTCGTCTCTGTCGCTCTTGTGGATTTTGTTTATTTTTTTTTTTTTTTTCTTACGACATGGCGCCAAAAATTTTCAGTGGACGCTCGGTGTGCTTTTTTTTTTTTTTTTGCGTTTGTCAAGAATCTCTGTTGCTGTCTCACTCTTACTTGTGTGCGACTTATTCCAAGAATTGGTTGAATTTCACAATTTTTCCCATGGATTTAACGTTTATTTTGTACAACAATTTGATGACTGATGTATAGTAACGGATTTCAGACTGCAACAATTTGATGATTGATGGATAGTCCTACCGTCTAACGTTCTCGGACGAGCCCCCAAGTTGTGGAGTTTCAACTTTGTCCTGGAATTTCCTTAACGAGTCTCCGAGATGAAGAGATTCGATTCGCACACACTGGGTTTTAATTTTATCAGCTTTATTAAAGGTATTTTGTTAGTTTATTAGCTTTCGATCAACTTATTAACTATTTCACAATATTTCTCTTGTACAGCACACACTACGAGACGCAACTCTTTCGGCACACTCCTTTTCACTCAAGCTCTACCTCTCGACTGCCTATGCATCGTATATCGTTGCTTATCGATATTCTATCGATACCGATTCTTACTCTAAGTCAACTCTACCATACCGCAATCCTACATATATGAACATGTTTAGCTGTATATTGATGTGAGTATGTTTATATGAATATATTAATGTATATACATAAACATACTCAAGTGGAGACGTACATATTTGATTGTTTGTACTTGCAACAAAGTGTTACAAGTTGAGCTCTTTGTGTTAATAATTTTTGGTATGGATATACTACACCTCCCCTTTTTAGAAAATAACGTAATATTATGGAGTTATTTGTTATTAGTAATAAAGATAATAAATGATTGATTAATAGTAATGTAGGTATGTTTGTTAGGAAGATTGTTTTATTTGTGTCTGGCAAGACAAATTTTCTTTCTCCAAAAAAGAATTTTTCATTTTTTTTTTTTTTTTTATTTTTAATAAAATGAAGTTTGAATCCATAAAAAAAAAATTTTATATTTTTCTTCTCGTTTTTTTTTTTGAAATTTTTTTTTTTTTGAAATTATTTTTGCAAATTTTTAACCTATCCTTATGTACTGTTTGTAGCTTATTTTTATTTTATTCTCTAATTTTTATGTTGTTGTTTTTAGATGTTTCTACAACTTCGAATGGTAATGTTGGCTATTTTTAAATATTTGCACAAGTCATTTATTATTGAATTTTTGTATTCTGTTCCCATGTCCGTAATGAACGTCTTCATTGGACCGTACTTCAGAATGAAAGATTCAAAAATAGCTTTAGAGATTGTTGTAGCGCTTTTATTGGGAACTGGTATTGCTACTAAGTATTTCGTCAAGTCACATATTAGAGTGACTGCATATTCGTTATCATTTTCGGATTTTGGTAATGGACCAATGGTGTCCACTATTACCCTATCAAAAGCATGTATGGGGGGTTTCTGTAATAACTAAGGGTATTTTTATATGCTTTGTCGTTTTTGACTTTAGGCATTTTTCACATTTATTAATGCAGTCTTTTACATGACGTGTCATGTTTTTCCAATAATAATATCTTTTTACTTTGGCCAAAGTTTTTGTAATGCCTGTATGGCCACCCTGTATTGGATCATCATGGTATGTAGACAATATTGCTTCTTTATCTTTTTCTATAATGGTCACCGGTTGGAGTAGCGCTACTCTTAATGTTTTCAATATTTTATTGCCCATTTCTTTAAAAGACTCTATTGAAAATGTTTCAAAGATCTTTTCTTGAGTTGTTTGATTTCGAGTATACCGGCTTGTTTTTCAAGCCTTTGAAAAAACTGACCTAAGTCTAGATTTCCATTGGTGTACAGATCTCCAATCTCAATTCTTGCTATAACTTTCTTTCCATGTTTGAGGAAACATAAATGGTGTTATACGCAAGGTTACTACTTTTCATACTTCATCATTGCAGAGTACTTCATATATTTTGGGCTTAGAAGCATCATTAGGTACGTGCCTAATTGTATTTTCATTTTTATCATCTGGCCAGAGATTATTTTGTCTACTTTGCTGCCTGGTAGTGACTTTCAGGACATTTGCTTTTGTGTTTTTTAGATCCTGTATTGTAATGCGGGATAATGCATCCGCAACGAAATTATCTTTTCCCTTCAGATATTCTACTGTAAATTCATATTCCTCTAGATCAAGTCTCATTCTTGTTAATTTTGAACTCGGATTTATCATAGAGAATAAATACGTTAGAGGTCTGTGATCTGTTTTGACTCTAAAATGTCTGCCATATATATATGGGCGAAAGTGTGTAATGGCTTTTACTTTTATTACTTTCACCTTTAGTGAACGAACGAGATTAATGCTACTGGCAACTGCTTATCGCCATAAGTTTGAGTTAGTGCTGCTCCACATGCATATTTGCTAACATCTGTTATTATGCAAAATTGTTTGCTAAAATCTGGATACTGTAGCAATGTGGGTTCTATTAGGGCTTTTTTCAGATATTCAGATCCTTTTTGGCATTCTTCAGACCAAACAAATTCTACGTTTTTCTTACACAGTTGTGTTATCGGACGTGCATGTTCTGCGAAGTTTTTAATAAAACGTCTGTAATAGTTGCAAAAGGCTACGAATCTTCTAGCACTATCAGCATCTGTTAGTACTGGGTATTTTTTCAATGACGTCATATTTGGTGTCATCTGGCAATATTCCTTTTTCGGTACACTTGTGACCCAAGAATGTCACTTTGTGCACGAAGAATGAACATTTCTCTGGATGCAGTTTTAGGTTGTGTTTTCTGCATATATCAAAAATATCCTTTAGGTTTTTGAGCATGTGTTTCTCAGAACAGCCGATGACTATTAAGTCGTCCATGTAAAGGAATGCTTGTGACGGATTTAATCCAGAGAAAGCAATTGTCATCATTCTTTGAAAGAAATTTGGTGCAATTTTCAGACCATACGGTAGTCTAGTAAACTGATAAGATCCATTGCTAGTGGAAAATGACGTAATGCTTCGCGACTTATCCTTTAGTTCTATTTGGTGAAAACCAAACCACTCTTACTTGTGTGCGCCTTATTCCAAGAATTGGTTGAATTTCACAATTTTTCCCATGGATTTAACGTTTATTTTGTACAACAATTTGATGACTGATGTATAGTAACGGATTTCAGACTGCAACAATTTGATGATTGATGGATAGTCCTACCGTCTAACGTTCTCGGACGAGCCCCCAAGTTGTGGAGTTTCAACTTTGTCCTGGAATTTCCTTAATGAGTCTCCGAGATGAAGAGATTCGATTCGCACACACTGGGTTTTAATTTTATCAGCTTTATTAAAGGTATTTTGTTAGTTTATTAGCTTTCGATCAACTTATTAACTATTTCACAATATTTCTCTTGTACAGCACACACTACGAGACTCAACTCTTTCGGCACACTCCTTTTCACTCAAGCTCTACCTCTCGACTGCCTATGCATCGTATATCGTTTGCTTATCGATATTCTATCGATACCGATTCTTACTCTAAGTCAACTCTACCATACCGCAATCCTACATATATGAACATGTTTAGCTGTATATTGATGTGAGTATGTTTATATGAATATATTAATGTATATACATAAACATACTCAAGTGGAGACGTACATATTTGATTGTTTGTACTTGCAACAAAGTGTTACAAGTTGAGCTCTTTGTGTTAATAATTTTTGGTATGGATATACTACACCTCCCCTTTTTAGAAAATAACGTAATATTATGGAGTTATTTGTTATTAGTAATAAAGATAATAAATGATTGATTAATAGTAATGTAGGTATGTTTGTTAGGAAGATTGTTTTATTTGTGTCTGGCAAGACAAATTTTCTTTCTCCAAAAAGAATTTTTCATTTTTTTTTTTTTTTTATTTTTAATAAAATGAAGTTTGAATCCATAAAAAAAAATTTTATATTTTTCTTCTCGTTTTTTTTTTTTTGAAATTTTTTTTTTTTTTTTAAATTATTTTTGCAAATTTTTAACCTATCCTTATGTACTGTTTGTAGCTTATTTTTATTATTCCTAATTTTTATGTTGTTGTTTTTAGATGTTTCTACAACTTCGAATGGTAATGTTGGCTATTTTTAAATATTTGCACAAGTCATTTATTATTGAATTTTTGTATTCTGTTCCCATGTCCGTAATGAACGTCTTCATTGGACCGTACTTCAGAATGAAAGATTCAAAAATAGCTTTAGAGATTGTTGTAGCGCTTTTATTGGGAACTGGTATTGCTACTAAGTATTTCGTCAAGTCACATATTAGAGTGACTGCATATTCGTTATCATTTTCGGATTTTGGTAATGGACCAATGGTGTCCACTATTACCCTATCAAAAGCATGTATGGGGGTTTCTGTAATAACTAAGGGTATTTTTATATGCTTTGTCGTTTTTGACTTTAGGCATTTTTCACATTTATTAATGTAGTCTTTTACATGACGTGTCATGTTTTTCCAATAATAATATCTTTTTACTTTGGCCAAAGTTTTTGTAATGCCTGTATGGCCACCCTGTATTGGATCATCATGGTATGTAGACAATATTGCTTCTTTATCTTTTTCTATAATGGTCACCGGTTGGAGTAGCGCTACTCTTAATGTTTTCAATATTTTATTGCCCATTTCTTTAAAAGACTCTATTGAAAATGTTTCAAAGATCTTTTCTCTTGAGTTGTTTGATTTCGAGTATACCGGCTTGTTTTTCAAGCCTTTGAAAAAACTGACCTAAGTCTAGATTTCCATTGGTGTACAGATCTCCAATCTCAATTCTTGCTATAACTTTCTTTCCATGTTTGAGGAAACATAAATCGTGTGTTATACGCAAGGTTACTACTTTTCATACTTCATCATTGCAGAGTACTTCATATATTTTGGGCTTAGAAGCATCATTAGGTACGTGCCTAATTGTATTTTCATTTTTATCATCTGGCCAGAGATTATTTTGTCTACTTTGCTGCCTGGTAGTGACTTTCAGGACATTTGCTTTTGTGTTTTTTAGATCCTGTATTGTAATGCGGGATAATGCATCCGCAACGAAATTATCTTTTCCCTTCAGATATTCTACTGTAAATTCATATTCCTCTAGATCAAGTCTCATTCTTGTTAATTTTGAACTCGGATTTATCATAGAGAATAAATACGTTAGAGGTCTGTGATCTGTTTTGACTCTAAAATGTCTGCCATATATATATGGGCGAAAGTGTGTAATGGCTTTTACTTTTATTACTTTCACCTTTAGTGAACGAACGAGATTAATGCTACTGGCAACTGCTTATCGCCATAAGTTTGAGTTAGTGCTGCTCCACATGCATATTTGCTAGCATCTGTTATTATGCAAAATTGTTTGCTAAAATCTGGATACTGTAGCAATGTGGGTTCTATTAGGGCTTTTTTCAGATATTCAAATCCTTTTTGGCATTCTTCAGACCAAACAAATTCTACGTTTTTCTTACACAGTTGTGTTATCGGACGTGCATGTTCTGCGAAGTTTTTAATAAAACGTCTGTAATAGTTGCAAAAGGCTACGAATCTTCTAGCACTATCAGCATCTGTTAGTACTGGGTATTTTTCAATGACGTCATATTTGGTGTCATCTGGCAATATTCCTTTTTCGGTACACTTGTGACCCAAGAATGTCACTTTGTGCACGAAGAATGAACATTTCTCTGGATGCAGTTTTAGGTTGTGTTTTCTGCATATATCAAAAATATCCTTTAGGTTTTTGAGCATGTGTTTCTCAGAACAGCCGATGACTATTAAGTCGTCCATGTAAAGGAATGCTTGTGACGGATTTAATCCAGAGAAAGCAATTGTCATCATTCTTTGAAAGGAATTTGGTGCAATTTTCAGACCATACGGTAGTCTAGTAAACTGATAAGATCCATTGCTAGTGGAAAATGACGTAATGCTTCGCGACTTATCCTTTAGTTCTATTTGGTGAAAACCGAACATTAAATCTAGACATGAAAAATATTTGGCTCTGCCTAGTTGATCAAGAATGTCGTCTATTCTTGGTAATGGGAATTTATCGGACAACAGTTTTTTGTTTTTTTGACGATAGTCTATTACTAATCGCCATCGTTTCTTTTCTGATCCTGGTATACCCTTTTTTGGTACCAGTAGTAACGGACTATTATACTCGGACACTGATGGTTCGACTATTTTATCTTTAATGAGTTTATCGACTTGTCTAGTTATTTCTTCTTTATGCATGTGTGGTATTCTCTAATTTTTTGTGTATACTGGCTGGATGTCATTCAATCTGAGTTCTTGTTTATAAAAGTTGTTCGTAGTAATTGGTTCGTTTTCTAAACCAAATACATCTGTATACTCGGTGCAGAGCTTTTCAAGTACGTTTTTGAACATAGGTGGGAAGTTTGGCTTTAGTTTGTGTAGTACTGATTGACTTCTTTGGTCATCAGTTGTCTGTACAATTTCGTAATTCTTCAATGATTCACATTTTTTTTGCTCTTTAAATTTAAAATTTTTACTCTTTTTGTTGTGTTTAAAATTCGGACAAATGTTTTGGTCGGGCTTGAGATCGTACTTCCAATAAATATTCCATTTCCGACCTCTTGATTTAAGATGACGATATTTGAGTTTTCATTTGGGATATTTATTTGTCGGATTACTTCAGATCTCGCTAGGAGGATTGTGGTATTGCTGTCACAAGTATGTAATATGGGGATATTTATTGCAAACTTTAAATTATTTGGTCTTAATATTAGTGAATCGTTCGGTTCACTGAAGTCTAATTGGCAATTGAATGTTTTGAAAAAATCTAGTCCTAAAATTCCATCAAATGGAATTGGAAAACTTTGTCTACTATATGTGGAACTATGAATTCATTTTGTCTTAGTTCTATAAGGGTTAGACCTTTGGAAGTAATTGAACCTTCGCCAATTCCTGATATTTCAATTGTGTTTGAATTATCTATATGTTCAAAAGAATCTGTTTTTTCTTTTATTATTGATGTGGGGATTTTATTATTATTTCCCCGTTTATTTAATTCAATATTATACGGATGTGTTTCCGTGGTTAGTCTTATTATTAACAATGTTTCTTTGTGTTAAGAATACATATATTTATTTATTATAACAATGGCCTCAGTGATGAATTTGGGTGCGCGATGTGATCGAGGCGAGAGTACGATTGCGAGTGCTCTTTTGAATCAACCCTTCTGCTTTATTTGCTAAATGAGTGAGTCGACCAGATAGGTACGGCCGCTGCGTGTAGTTCTGTCTCGCTCACTAGCTACTTCACGATTGCTATGATTATTATGCCCGCCTGACACTTCATTTCCTACAATCGGCTGTCCTGACAAGTCATTCGACCCGAATGATCCTAGCCAAGGCTTCATAAACTCAGCCACTGTTGATGTCTTACAAGGTCCTTCACTATCGCCAACTTTCTCAACTTCGTATCGACCGTGCCTATTCACCTTTGTGACTTTATATGGTCCTAAGTATTTACCTCTCAACTTTAGTCCTGTCCCATACTGCGTACGTTTAATCGCCACTAAGTCGTTTAAATTATATTTCCTTTCCCATTTCCTGTTTTTGTCAAACGTCCTTTTCATTTCCTGTTGTATTTCATCGATATTCTTACGAGCCTCCGCTCTAATCTCTTCACGACCACAGTCTAATTCTTCTATTAACGAATCGGTTATCAGCTTTTTCATTTCAGGATCACCAGGACTACGCATCTCTATTCCTGTCAATATCTTAAAAGGTGTAACTTTTGTACTTCTTGGGGCAGTATTATTAACAAGTTGTTGCACACGTCCTACATACTTGTACCAGTTTCCCTCATTTTCTTGGCTTAACTTTGAAATCATTGGAACTATTATCTTATGCATCCTTTCTACTTGGCCGTTGCCACGGGGTACACCTGTTGCTATCAGTAAATGCTGTATATCCTGTCTGTTACAATATTCTTTAAACGCATTGGATGTGAATGCTGCTCCCCTGTCAGAAATTATTCTCACCGGGTTACCAAAAATTATGGCCTGCTTTTCAAGACAACTAACTACTTCATCGACTCCAGTTCCACGAGTCGGATACAACCATACAAACTTGGAGAAACCATCAACAATAACAAGTATATGATTGTAACGCTTTGTTGTGACCTCCATCGGGCCGACGTGATCAATGTGATATGTCATCAATGGCTGATCTCCTTTGCTTATTGGCATCAAATATCCTTCCTTTTTACCGGTTTTGGCATTAACAATAAGACATTCTACGCAACACTCAACAACACGGGCTACCTTTTCTTTTAACTTTGGAATATAATACGATTTTTCTACGATATCCTGAGTCTTTCTAGCTCCGAAATGTCCTTGTTTGTGTGCAATCTGTATTATTTCCTTTTCCATCTGCGAGGGTACGACGATAAGTTCTTTATTCGGGTTCTTTAACAATATTTCATTGTCAATGTAAAAATCTTCATATCCCTTCTCCTGAACCAAACTCCTGATCACTTTATCCTGTTCTGCACTATGCATACACATGCTTTCAAATTCCTTAAACAACTCATCACAAGATCCATTCGCCCTACACAGTGATTCTTTTCTCTTGATGCTTACAAACTTTGTACCTTTCTTTGTAACAACCAAATCTACGTGATCTAATATGGTTCTACCTAAGATTGCCTGATATGCCATGTCCTCATCAGGAACGATATGAAACTCGACTTCCATCTCTATGTTATCTATCATTACACTTATGCTGAAACTACCAAACGTCATGACATGACTTCCACCAATGCCCGTAAGGCTCTTCGAGTATCCTGTTAACGACTTAATTCCAAGTTTGACAAACACGCTCTTACGTATGAGGCTCAGATTTGCTCCTGTATCAATTAGACCGTTGAACTTAATCGTTTTATAAGTTACTTCTTTTAACTCCAAACCCGTATCAGTAAATTTACCGGATGTTTTTGCTAATTCATCCTCTACAACATTGGTTTTTTCAGCTTTAGTTGTATCTTTTCCCTTGCATTCAAATGAACGATGGCCTGTTTCGCCACACTTAAAACAAGTAAACGTTTTCTTGCTACAGTCTCTCATCATGTGCGAAGGATCACCGCACTTAAAACATTTGCGTTCTCCCTTTGTTATCAAACTTTTCTCTCTATTATCTCTGCCTTGCTTGTGAAAAGGTGATTCAAATGTTGATTTCTTTGGCGACTTCCTAGGATCATAGGATTTTAAATAGGTCTCTATTTGAACTTTCAACGCATCCACTGTTCTTGCTTGGTACAATAATGCCTTATTTGCTCTCATGTCTGGTATACCTTCTACGAAATACTCGATAAAACTTTCATCATCCAAATCGATCGGCTTTGCGATTTCCATTAACGAATACAAAAAATTCGTACAAGTTCTCACGTTTCTTCAACTGTCGATTGCTTAGTCTTCTGTGAACTTCTGCTGATGAAACCTTTACTCTGAATTCATTTTTCAAAGCAACCTTCAGGGACTCCTAACTACAAATATTTCTCTTACTACGTATAAACGACAATGCAGCTCCTTTTAACAGTTGTTTTGCATACACAAAAAGCTGTAACTGACTCCACTGTACGGTTAAAGCGCATTCTTCTAATTCCCTAATCCATTGTAAAACATCAATCGAACCTAAACCGCAAAATTCGGAAACGCTTCCCTCCACATCTTTTAGTGTAAACCATGACCTTTGCCCATCTGTGTTCGGGACTTCTTGAATTGTTCTAACTGAGGCGAAATCTGCCTCTTGCCCATCATTCTCGGTGTCTATTTGATCGTAATAAGCGAGTAGACGCGTTTGCAGCTCAGCTTTAAGGCCTGTAGTCTCTAGCCCTAACTCACTTAATTAACTGCGCAACTCCTCAATACGCAATGTTAGAATCTCACCTCGATCCATTTCCACACAATTACCTGTACGTGTATTGCTTAACAAGATTGGTATATTAATGTATGGTTAGTAACAATTAATCAAATTTCAATCAAAAATTTCCAGCAAAATTTACACACTATGTTAATGTAGGTCAAATTGGGGTAGGTTATGGATTATTCAGACGATTCTTAGAAATTTGCTCTCTGCAGCTCGCATCAATTTCGTCAATATTTCTGCCACCGGTCTGGTCTCGTCGTGCAGCAAAGTAACTCAAACTCAAACAATAATAAAACAGCTCACCCAACTGTAGTCATCTTGCTCTATGTAGCAACTCAATATCGGTGTCGCAACGCACTCAGACTTCTTGCGAATGTTCGGTTCGCTCTTTGTTGCTACTCACTCGGCTGTCGCAGCTCACTCTGTTGTTTTCCACTCGTTCTCTTGGTCTCTCTTTGTCTGCTTTCACACTAACTTGTCTCAGCTTCGTGTCCGCTGCCTTCCTTCTCGTTTGGTCTTGTCGGCGTCGTCTGCTTCTTGTAACGGTTTGTGTTGTCCGCTCTCTGCTCTTTTGGTTTTCCGCTTCCACAGTGAACTCTAGTTATCATCAACTTCGTGCCCGCTGTCTGCTCTCTCTCTCTTTTTGTCTGCACTGGTTATCATTCGTCTGCTCTCTCGGTCTGTCTGCTTCCACAGTAAACGCTAGTTATCATCAACTTCGTGTCTGCTGTCTGCTTCCACAGTGAACTCTAGTTATCATCAACTTCGTGCCCGCTGTCTGCTCTCTCTCTCTTTTGTCTGCACTGGTTATCATTCGTCTGCTCTCTCGGTCTGTCTGCTTCCACAGTAAACGTTAGTTATCATCAACTTCGTGTCTGCTTCCACAGTGAACACTAGTTATCATCAACTTCGTGCCCGCTGTCTGCTCTCTCGGTCTGTCTGCTTCCACAGTAAACGTTAGTTATCATCAACTTCGTGTCTGCTTCCACAGTGAACACTAGTTATCATCAACTTCGTGTCTGCTGTCTGATTCCACAGTGAACACTAATTATCATCAACTTCGTGTCCGCTGTCTGCTTTCTCTTTCCCTCTCGAGTCGCCACCCTTCTCGAGCTGCTTTGTGGCTTCAGCCGCCTTTCGTCTAATCGGCGCCAAAATTTTTAGTGACGCTCTTCTTGTGTCGTCCAACCGCTCACCGTCTCGCCATCCAGTCGTCAACTCTCGTACAGTCACACCAACTTCCACTACTTTTTGAACTTGTATTGGGTGTTTCTTGTGAAATTCGTTCGCCAACCTTGACTTTGTATATGTATTACACGTTAATGCATGCAAAATTAACAATTTGGCTGTTCAACTGCGAACTTCACACACACACAAATTTCACTAATTGTCTTGGGCCAAAATCTCGGTTGAGCCCCCCAGTTTGTGGGGATTTTATTATTATTTCCCCGTTTATTTAATTCAATATTATACGGATGTGTTTCCGTGGTTAGTCTTATTATTAACAATGTTTCTTTGTGTTAAGAATACATATATTTATTTATTATAACAATGGCCTCAGTGATGAATTTGGGTGCGCGATGTGATCGAGGCGAGAGTACGATTGCGAGTGCTCTTTTGAATCAACCCTTCTGCTTTATTTGCTAAATGAGTGAGTCGACCAGATAGGTACGGCCGCTGCGTGTAGTTCTGTCTCGCTCACTAGCTACTTCACGATTGCTATGATTATTATGCCCGCCTGACACTTCATTTCCTACATTGATACGTTTGCACCTGTATCTAACAAGACGGTATATGTGTTGTGTGTATTTTCGTTTTTAATTTTGATGAAAATACTTAGGTTAAGATTGAATGTGTATACATTTACAGTTTCTTCTGAATATCTGCAGGGATCTATTGGTTTTCCGAATTACTTTGAGTAAGTCGTACATTACCATTTCCGTTGCTAGAGCTACCTCGGTTGGAATTGCCTCGGTTCGAGCTGTTTCGGTTGGAATTATTTCTTCCTCGGTTGTTGTACCGTGAGTACCACGATATCCACCGGTATTATTATTTCTATAACCGTTATTTTGGTAATTGCCTCTACCTCGGTAATTATTTTGTCCATTCCTATTGTATTGACGGTAGTGCATGACAGAGTTTGCCTGCCCAGTTTCTGCTGTACTACTGTCTATGCACTTTGTTGTTAGTTCGTTCATGTCCCGGAAAATACCTGCTTTTAGTACGTTACGTACTTGGTTGTTTATGCAGTTCTTTGTTATTGCCTCTGTAGCGACTGAAAGTGTATACTTTTTAGCTATTTCGACAGATGTGCCATCGTGTATAAAGGCACCTTCCAGAGATTCAGTAAGCTTTTCAATTTCTTGGGCATACTGACTTCATGTTTTGTTTCTCTGGGGTAGGTTTTTGATTTTCGCCGTTATTGACGCTACTGATTCTGTTTGGACATTTGATGCAATACTGTTTATGATCTCTTCTATTGTCTGTTCGGAGGTTATCAAATATCTTGTGTGACCTTTTAGTTTTGTTCTTATGAGGCACACTGCTGTTTCCTCATGGTCGCCTTTTAGTGAATTTATCAAATTCAATGCGTCCATGAAGCTCTGAAGATTTTCTCTTCTGCCATCAAACTGTGGGATAAGGTTTGAGGCCATTTTTATAAAATCAGCGACTGTTTGAGTCATTTTTGTGGTTCTTGGCAAAATGGCTGGTTTATTAGGAGTTATTTTTGTTTGTTCTAAACTCACTGACGGTTCTTCTTGATCCGTCTCTTCTTCAGCCGTTAACTGGGTTTTGTCTTCTAGTGATATTGAAATATCCAAATCAACTGTTTGTTTATATTCAACATTATATCTTTTAATACGGATTTTGCCTTTTGTTTGCAGTCATTATAGAATGCATTTGCGGCTGTTTTTCGTCCCGTAGTTAGCTTACTATAGTGTGCTATGAATACCGCTCTAATATTTTCTAGGCTCTCTATTCTTATTTTAGAGTGTTTTTCTATTGTACTATGGGATGTTTCCCTATTCTGTGAGAGGCACTTACAAGATTTATTTAATTCTTGCGCCTGTATTCTAGCTTCTCCTATTATGTCATCCCAATTAATAATGTTTTGTTGAAAAATTTACATTCTCTTTTTTTTTTTTTTAATTCCCTGAGAGATCAATTGTCTCTATGGGTTGCTCGAATAGTTTATGCACCCATGTGGGTAGAATTCTGTTTTTTCGTTTTAGGCGGTTGTAGGCTTCTACTATGGATCTTTCTATCAAGTGAGCTATCCCTGATTTAAATTTTGTATTATTCACAATCCAGTATTTGATTTCTTTATATTTCGGATTGGTTTCACCTCTGCTAAAGAGGAAGTCTAAGAATGGAACGTATTTGTTCAGATATTTAAGTTCTACTCGACCCATTTTTATACTGTATTAAGGCCATCTGCTCTACTCTGATATTTTTTCTTAATTATTTTATTATGCATTGCGTATAATTTCAAAGCCAAGTTTAAGGCTACTAAAATTGGGATAGCTAACAACAATATCCCTATTTCCTCTAAATTTTCTTTGCGATCTACTATTTTAACGCTGTTAACGACATTAGCCGTTGGGTGGTTTATTTTGGATTCTTGCGAACCCATCTTTCTAGTAAAAAAAATATTTTGTTTTCTTGGTCGTTTAGACCTTTTTATACCATACACCAATAGGGTGAAATGGTATATTAAAGTCGCCAAAATGTATGTAACAGGCAGAAGGAAGCTTTTCCGACCCCATAAAGTATATATATTCTTGATCAGTCCGTCCGTCCGTCTGTCCGTATGAACACGTAGATCTCAGAGACTATAAGAGCTAGAGTCACCAAATTTGGTCAAGTTTATTTCAAATTTTTGCCACGCCCCCCTCCGCCCACGAAATTTAAACAAATTTGATTTTCTTAAAGACTATAATAGCTAAAGTCATCAAATTTAGTATGATTAATCCTTTAGTAAGCGCGCACAAATTTGTTGCAAAAAAATTTGCCACGCCCCCTCCGCCCACGAAATTTAAACAAATTTGATTTTCTTAAAGACTATAATAGCTAGAGGCACCAAATTTGGTATGTGTATTTGTTTAATAAATGCGCATATATTGTATATGCAACGATTTTGCCATGCCCCTTTCCGCCCCCCGTAATTCGGAAAAACTCGATTATCTCACGTAATTTTCTACCTTTTGTAATTTGGCACACTTGAATTTGATACTAATACCCAGCAAAACACCAAATTTGATCAAAATCGGACAAAAAACAACGAAGTTATGCATATAAACGTTTTTCCATAAGGCCGTAGTTGGCCGTTGGCTGGTGGGGGCGCTAGGGTGCTCGTATACTTGAGTGAGGGAGATTCTAAGATATGCTTGTAATAAAAAGCATGTGAAAATGCATTTGTTTAATAAATTTAAAATATTTGCTTTACTGGTGTATGGTATACCTAAGTCGGCGAGACGACTTACTTACTTCATTTCTATTTGTTTGATAGAGAAAAAAAAAAATTTTTTTTTCGTTTGTTACATAAAAAATTGTTTTTCTTTAATATAATTTAAGAAATTTTTAGGAGAAAGAAAAATTATCTCAACTGTGTTTCGCACAGTGAGCCAGAGACGTGGAAAGGTAGAAGAGTAGACATGCGTAGGCTTACAGCTTGAACAATGTTTTAATTAAATCTATGCCTACGCATGTTTTTTAGTATTAGCCTGTCAATGGTTGGTTAGTAGGTGTACTGTGCAACAAGTGCAAACTCGTACGTGTTTGTAAAGTTTCAATTATAATTAAAGGCAAGAGAATTATTTACTCATTGCGTTTCTTCGCTCTTTGGCGAAGTTCATCTGTATTTTTCATGCGGCACTCTGTGTAGTGCTGTCGGTCCTTGTCATCCAGTCCTGTGTGGAGGAGGTCCTGGAGGAGCTTCCTTTCACGCCTTAGCCTGTCGTATTTTCCTCCTCTTGACTTCTTTTTGGGGTCTTCCTTCTGTTTCTTTTGGCGAGTCTGGTACTCAGCTATCGTGAGTGGGCGTGGTCCCTCGTTTGGACACACCTCTAATACCTCTTCGAGGAGTGGTGCGTCCCTTTGTACGGTAGGTACAGCCGTCAGGAAATCCAAGTCCTTCGGACGTGACGGTTCGTTGCTAGTCATCAGCACTTGCCTCTTTTTGTTTTTAATTATTTATTTATTTTTTTTGTGTGTGTGTGTTTTTTTTTTTTTAGTCCATTAGATAAAAATGGAATGTACCTGCTGCATTTGTGTACCAGCTTACATTTGGTACCTCAATCAGGAAGCACATTTGCACTCTTGAGCCTCCTCTTACTGGGAATTCTTCTTCAGTTAGAATTGAGTATGCGGCTCTTATCTGCACTAGAGTTAGCGAGCTTTGAGGGGAGTGACTTTGCTTACTACGAAACACCTCAATTATATCGTTTCTTATGCTCGGGCTTCGTCTGATAACTCTTTGAAAGTAGTTATCCAGAGTAGCCATTTCTCATTTTCGTGCCCCTTTTTTTATATTTTTTCACACACACACATATATACACAAAAATTTTTCCTTTGTCCTTCCGATGTCCTAAAGGTCTATTTTGGACCTTTTGTCACGGTCAGTTAGAATTGAGTATGCGGCTCTTATTTGCACTAGAGTTAGCGAGCTTTGAGGGGAGTGACTTTGCTCACTACGAAACACCTCAATTATATCGTTTCTTATGCTCGGGCTTCGTCTGATAACTCTTTGAAAGTAGTTATCCAGAGTAGCCATTTCTCATTTTCGTGCCCCTTTTTTTTTATATTTTTTCACACACACACATATATACACAAAAATTTTTCCTTTGTCCTTCCGATGTCCTAAAGGTCTATTTTGGACCTTTTGTCACGGTCGCCATGTAATGACCGGGTTCCACTTGGTTGATTGTTAGAAGAAAACAAACGCGTCAGTTCAGTTTGGTGGTCATGTATAGATTGATTTTTATTCAAACAATATTATTTTACTTAACCTATCGCCACTTAGGCGACAACTACAAAATAGAAAGAGGAAGTGTCAGTACATACATACATATTAATTGGGGCACTTGCATCAAAGTGCATGGTCAGCGTTCCCACGCTGGCTTGGCCCTAGCTCATGTTACGCCTGTGCTCATATGAATATATGTATGTGCATATATGTATGCTCATACATATATGAACATGTTTAGCTGTATATTGATGTGAGTATGTTTATGTGAATATATTAATGTATATACATAAACATACTCAAGTGGAGACGTACATATTTGATTGTTTGTACTTGCAACAAAGTGTTACAATTTGAGCTCTTTGTGTTAATGATTTTTGGTATGGATATACTACAGTCAGTCAAATTGTCCATATATTAAAAACATTTTTGCTAGTAAGTACGTAATAATTTTTATTTATTTAAAACGAAGTTTAGGAACAGAAGTTTAGACAGTTCTTCCGTAGTTAATGTTTCTTTTTTCAGTTGACGTATTTCCCGCTTTCGAGAACAGGCGCTCAGCTGGTACAGATGTGCATAGCAGAAAACATTAGAATTGATCAACTTTGTGCAGTTTTGGGTATCCGTATCAGTCGACCCGCAGTTTAATCAACAAGGCTTTTTCTCGTAGTTTTATCGTTTTAATAGAACCCCCACTGCTACAGTATCCAGAAAAAATTAATCCAAAAAAAATGATAGTGATTAGTGTTGATAACAAAGATTTAATTTTTAAGTTTTTAAGTTTAAGCAGTTGACGCGTCTAGCTCGTGCAAGCGTCACCGGAAGAAGAGAGAGAAAACTTTCAGTGCGGCACCAGGCCGATACCGATATTTTCCATTAGCGACTTAATACTAACAAACGATACTTAAGTACTATCAATCGAGAATTAAATACTAACAATCGAGACTTAGAAATACTGACCGCGATATATGTGTAGATAGCTAAAATTAATCGAACAGAACATAAATAAATGACATCTTGCAACTCGGCCGTCCTGACGAAGAATGGACCTCGATCCCAGTGGCTAACAAGGGGGAAAACAACAACATCAACTGGCCAGTGATATCCTTGTTTGGATATCAGAAGTGCAGCCTTGATCAGTCTAAGACGGCGGTTGGGGGGAACTTCAAATTGACGTAGAAAACTCTTCGGGTAGTTATAACTGGTACAGGTTAAATTTCACCTCATCAGCAGCGGCAGTGTTGGCGGCGGCAGTTGCAGCAACTCATGCTGTCCTCGGTCGGCGTCGTCAGTTGCTCGTCCGGACTGGAGGAGGCAGAAGCAGCAGGCGTGATGACTGCAGCGGAAGACGGCACGGAGGAGATTTTTCATTTTTGTCGGGGAAGGGAACTTCAGAGTCAGTAGGATGCGGCCAACAGTATGCATGGTGACATGCAAGGCATCGAGCAGGGCAGCAGGCGTCATCGTCAGATGAAGAGCAAGAGTAATAACGGAGGTACCAGTGGCTCGAATCGCCACCGACTGTACAGCAAGCCGGGCAGCGGTAGGCTCGGAAGCGGCAGCCGAGACAGCAGCGGGAACTGCAGGGGCCGGCATGGAAGCGGCGGGTACAGCAGCAGCTGGCACGGCAGCAGCTGGTCTTGCAGCGGCAAGCCTGGAAGCGGTGAATATGTAAGCTGCGGGTACTGCAGCGGCAGGTCTGGAAGCAGCGGCTACAGCAGCAACGGGTATGGCAGCGGAGGACGCAGCAGTAGCGGGTACTGCAGCGGCGATGGAAGCAGAGGGTACGGCAGCGGCAGCCTCGGCAGCAGCGGCTGGCCTGGAAGCGGCGGGTTTGGAAGCTGCGGGTACAGCAGCAGCGGGACGGCAGCAGCGGGCACGGCAGCAGCGGGTACTGCAGCGGCAGGCCTGTAAGGGGAGTATATGGAAGCTGCGTGTACAGCAGCAGCGGGTACGGCAGCGGCGGGAACGGCAGCAGCGGACATGGTAGTGGCAAGCCTGGAAGGGGAGGATATGGAAACAGCGGGTACGGCAGCGGCGGGCACGGCATCAGCGAGTTCTGCATGGCAGCAGCAGACACAGCAACGGTGTCAACGGCAGCGGCGGGCGTGGAGGCGGCCATCTGAGACGCAGAACGTGTGGCCTGCGTCCCAGCCGATGAAGTTCCACCAGGTTTGGCGCCAGGCGACGACAGCGCCGATTCTTCACTGTCTCACTGCACGACTGTGAATGACGGCGGTACCTCGACTTCGCTTGCGCGCAGAGCTCCCGTCATCTCCTCATTGGTAACTCCCATTGTGGAGTTGGTCAGGACAATTTTCCCAAACTAAGCATAAATTGTCAAAATTGGTGGCGTGCACAGAAATATATCTATTTCCGTGTAGTAATCCAACTTCTGAGCTCTAAAGTCCTCTTTATTTTATAACAATGATAGTGATTAGTGTTGATGACAAAGATTTAAGTTTTCGGCAGTTGGCGCGAGAAAACTTTCAGAGGCCGATACTTTTGCATAGGCGACTTAATACTAACAAACGATACTTAAGTCCTAACAATCGAGACTTAGAAATACTAACCGCGATATATGTGTAGATAGCCAAAATTAATCGAACAGAACATAAATAAATGACATCTTACACAAAAAAATTAAATAATCCATTATGGTATCATTGTATCGTCGAAAAGTTGCCAGCGAAAGAAGTCGAAAGTCGTCGAACAAGATTATTGAAAAGACAGGTCGTTTTAAGTTGAACAGTAAACATTGTAATTAATTAAGAACAATTTGTGAACTCATTGTTACTTTTTTTGTTTTTGTAATCTGATCTTTAAAACTTTCTGTTTGTTTATATACGAATAAGTCTCTTACAAACATACTACCAAAACCGGCGAACTCCGTTTCGCCTCCAAATGGAACAATTTTTCGTAACATTTCGATTGGGGGTTAAAAGATGAAAAACAAATTTTTTTTTTAACTCAAACAAAACATGTGAAAACTCATTGTTGATTTTCTAGATGACCTTGCGACTTGTTAATTGTCATTACGAACCCAAAGAGAACTGAAATCATCATCGGAAACAAACAATTATTTATCTTTAGGCTTGCTCCAGACACATTTGAGTCGTCTGTGGCAGCCTACATTGGTAATGCAGCTAAGGTTTTAATTCAAAAGTTTAAGTTTTCTAGGCCTCGTGAAAACTTATTAAAAGTATTTTTCAGCTATGATTGACCATAATTTTTGGCCAGAGGGCCTAGTTGTACACGAGCTTGCGCTCCCGTCCGTTGCCTGTACATATTCATCTATTCTCATCAGCATCTAGTCTTCACTTCATTATCAAAATGTAAGAGGACTTCTTACCAAGCTCTCGAAACCTTTTCGGCTGTTCCTCTGTTCTAATATTCTTTCTAATAACTTTTATTCTTATTCTTATGATAACTCATTGCTGTCAACTCAAATCTGTGTTCAAGTGTTGTGCCGATGGATCTCCCATTAGGTGTTGAGTTTATTTTCGTCGAAGTTATGTAATCTTCCTACTCGGTTTCTCGTTGCGTGCCATAATTTTTATATAATCGGTTCTCTTGTCACAGCGACGATAAATCTATCGATAACCAAAAGAAGGCGGTAGGTGAATTGCAGCAGATCGAGATCCTCTGGTTCCGTAGCTCTTGCGGGGTGGGGGTTGTTTGCTGAATCTCTACCTTGAATTATAAAATTTTATTTTATTAGGATCTCTACTGAAACTAACTTTAAATGAAAATCAAATGTCTGGCAGAAAATACTTACGAAAACAGTAAGTAATTCATGTTAACAAAAAAAACGAAAAAAATGAAGGTGTATCCTTTGGTTCACAAGCTAGCGGTTACTGAGGTCAAGATGTAGATGGACCTTGTCAGTTCTATACCCTCCCAACCATGAATCTTTATTGGCATTTGTAAAGATTCCCAAAAAAAACTGATCGATGTCAACTAGGAAACTCAAAGTAAATTAAACTATTGAATAATAGGGACTAAAACTAGTAGTATAAGAGAGAGCTTAATAGTTACACATTATTAATTATTGTAGAAAATTATAGAATAGAAAAAAATATAGAAGGAATATTAAATGAATCAAGTAACCTTTTTCTTGTAATATTTCATCTTATTTCAAGTCTCTTTTATGTATCTTTTTTTTTTTTTTTTTTTTTTTAAATTCTTTAAAGTTATTTTAAATTTTCAAGTCGCACAAATTCACTCATTGCTTTTGATTGCTCTTCAAGTCAAACATTATTTACGGAAATCAATTTTTTTTTTTTTAATTTAATTTAATCTAATCATTTGGTCGATCACAAAACGCTGAAACAGAAATTACATCAACAAATCAGAGTATCAATTGACTACCGTCCTCCATAGTTCGCAAAAACTTGGTTAAAAGTCGCCGAATTGATACTGCTTAATACACTAGGCACTTACCCCATAGTTTATTCGCTGAAAGGCCTTCCATCGATGCACTATGGGAAGGTGTTTATATGATGATTTCTCCTTCGCGCTTTATGACCACCATTAAACTCCGTTCGCTCACTTTGCTTTTACATTTACTCTATTTTACGTTACTCTCGACTCGAATTATTTAATATAACCTTAACGAGATTGTAATTGATTCAATATTTGACTTATTTACTTTTTTCCTCTTTTTTTTTCTTTTTTTTTTTTTGGTTCAACTTGATTAGGACTTGAAATTTAAAAATAAGATCAGAAATGAAAATATCGGGACTTAAAGATTTTGTTCAAAACGAGGTTAATTTCAAAAAAATTTGTAGGAGATTTCGAGGTGGTCACATGGAATGCGCTAAATCGGGCAACAGCAAGCGGTATCCAGAATTTGGCCAAAAGACAAACTTGTCTAGGTCAGCAACGGCAGAAGGTTAGGTAGGCCACTGCCTTTAAAACCTTGCCGTACAAAAATCCGGTTCACCAAAGGTTAGGACACCTTTCGGGAAATGAGACACTTTGGCCGCACTGTAAGCCTTAGCTTAGAAACGCTGTGGCACTGCCGGTGTTTAGTTGGCGGTGTCTTTTCAATGTCCGAATGCCAATTCCAGAAGGCAACGACAACCGAAAATTCGGATGCACGTGCTCCGGCACCAGAAATAAGAAACTCGCCGGTTTTCCAGAAAATAATCCTCCCAAACGAAAGCTATCAGGAATATTGGCCAGAAAAAGTAAGGTTTCCAATCTAGGATATAGAGTAAGATGCAGATGGCGGCGGGGTAAAAATTCTAATTAACATACATACCTGCTATGATTTATAACCAAAGATTTGGCTACAGCCCTTTTTTTTTATTCCACACTTTTCTCCTCAGAATTAAAAATGAAAATGAAACCAAGCAAAAAAATGAAGCGCGTTGCCACCTCAAGAAAAATCACCATATTATGCGTTTATCGTTCGATCGATACCAATATTTTTATTTATTGATTGATCGCTATTGGCAAAGTGGCGCGTAAAGACGTTAAGTTTAAAAATTTGAAAGTTTAAACTAGCGCACGCTACAGTTACATGTTCCAACTTTACCTTATATATTTATTGTTCCAGCTTCTGATATTATGATCTACATGCACCATGCTGATGCTCTGCGAACTATTTTTAGTCGTGATTTTCTTATAGTTTTAGGTGATTTTAACTTACCTATTGGAATAATAACACAGAATGCGTGTGGTTGGTTGTGCAGTTTATTCGCGACTAACTTCTATTTGTCTCTCATCGAGTCATTGTTCTCTTTAACGCTTCTCGTGAGAGAGCATACATAGTTACATATACATATTCATATGTGTGTGATCATGCATGCATTGAGTTGAGAGATAATTATTTCAACACCCTTCCTCAATGCAAGTATGTCCACAAATTTATTTTATACTTAACAAATTCGTAAACTCTACATGCTTCTTCTTCGCAAGATTCTTGGTTAGGATATCAGCTATCATTTCATTAGTAGACTTATACTTTAAAATAATCTGACCATCATTAACTACTTGTCTAACAAAATGATATCTAATGTCCACATGCTTCGTCCTTGAATGGTGTACCGGGTTCTTAGCCAATTGCTGGGCGCTGAGGTTATCGCCATACAAAACTGTAGATGTATCTTCTTCTCCGCAACCAATCTCGATAATTAATCGACGCAATACAATGGCACGCTGTTGATAACGCCATGTACTCTGCCTCGGTACTGCTAAGAGCAACACTCTGCTGCTTCTCCGATTTCCATGATATCGGTCCTCCAGCTAGAAAATATACATATCCTGTATAAGACTTGCGATCAATCTTATCGCCTCCCCAATCTGCGTCCACGAAACCAGTAAATGCCGCATCCGACTGCTTGTAATGAATCTTGAAGCCAACTGTCGAAGCCAGATATCGTAAAACATGCTTTATGGCTGCAAGATGTTCATTATGGGCTGCAAGATGTTCATTATGGGGGTCCTTGTTACGTTGAGCCAATTTCGATACTGAGTGGAGTATATCTGGTCTAGTAGTCAACGCAAGCCACATTAGCTCGCCTATCATTGACTGATAAAGAGTTGCATCAACCCTTTTACACTCCATTTTATCGCAGGCTACCTGATACCCTGCTTCTAACGGTGTTGCAGCTGGTCTGCACTGAGCATAGCCATATCGCTCCAGTAGCTCCTTGATGTACTGTGAATGACCCAATGATATTTCGCCAAGTTCGCCATCACGGTGAACCTCCAAGCCAAGGAACAAACGCACAGGTCCCTTGTCAATACATTCAAACGCTGTCATAATAGATGACTTAATACCGTCAAGATCCGATTTCTCCTGGCATCCTATAAGAAGATTGTCGACGTAGGTATAAAACCATTAGCTCGCAAAACACTATCGAGTTTGGAGTTCCACTCCCCGTCCAGACTGTTTGAGTCCATATAACGCCTTTTCAACAGAAGTACCTTGCTTTTTCTTCAGTAGCGTATCCTTCGGGCTGCCTCATGTATACGGTATCGCCCAAATCACTGCTTAAGTAAGCAGTGCATACATCCATCTGGAGTAAATACAATTTTAACTGCGCTGCTAGGGCCAAGATGAAACGAACACTCTCCAAGCGACATACAGGCGAGTATGTTTCATTGTAGTTCACTCCATAGCGCTGTGAACATCCTTTTGCTACTAGTCTTGCCTTAAAACGCTCGACTTCTCCCTTTGCATCACGCTTTACACTTGCAGCCAACGGGTTTATACCCTTCGGGTAGCGTACTAAGCTGCCATGTGTGACATCAAGGAGTCATACTCCTTTTTGCATAGCCTCACGCCAATGCGAGGCAAACGGACTACTAAGCGCCTCATCATAGGTTTCTGGTATGATCACCTCACTTGTAATCAATGCGCTTAAAATGTTGAACTGCTTTTTGGTCTGCCAGGCCTTCCAGTTCGAATCAGCTTCGGCCTGCCGGGACCAACACGTTGTTCAACCACAGGTTCCGCCACTTCTTGTTCAACTGCCATGTCGAAATCTTCGCTACTGCTGCCCTTTTCACTGACCTCTGCATTAGACTCGTCTGTAGTGCTTAACTGATCTGCTGCGTCAACAGATCTTGAATCCTGATCATCCATATATGGAAAATCAAACTTGACGATATCACCAGTCGAATCGCCATTGCCGAAACGCTCGTCGAACAAAACGTCTCGCTCTCTCGCTTGCCTGGTTTCGGCGTCGTACAACCGATACCCATTCGCATTTCGAGAATAACCAACCATTCGGTATTCTTTGCCCTTTGGATCAAACTTGCCCTTATGATGTCCTTTGTTCAGTGCCACTTCAATAGACCCAAAAACTTTTAAATGGCTTATTGATGGTTTCTTACCATTCCATGCTTCCATTGGAGACCTATTCCGCAGATAAGCAGCTGTATGAACTGCCTCAGCCCAAAGAGATTGATGTAGACCACACTGGATGAGCAAACATCTTGACATCTCCACAAGAGTTCTGTTAACTCTCTCTGCTACACCGTTCTGCTGGGGCGTGTATGGTACCGTGAGCTGCCGTAATATTCCATTGCCCTTGAGAAACTCGTCAAACGATTTATTGACGTACTCGCGACCATTGTCGCTCCGGATGCACTTTAGCTTCTTTCCAGTTTGCCGCTCTGCCATGTTTTTAAACTCGACAAACTTTCCAAATACTTCATCCTTTCCCTTCAGGAAATATACAAATATGCGACGTGACCTGTCATCGATAAATGTCAAAAAGTATATGCTGCCTCCAAGGCTTTTTGTATCGAACGGACCGCAAACATCTGAATGCACCAGCTTCAAGATTTCCTTAGCTCTGTTCTTGATCGAATCTGGAAATGGTCTGTGGAATTGTGATCTTGCTTACCATGCAGATCTTGCAGCGTTCCAACGACGTAGAGTCAAACTTTCCCATGCCACGGGCATTGTCTCTCTGCATCGGTTGACTTTCCACCACTGTAAATGCTTTTGCGCTCTCGATCGGTTTTTCGCTCTCTCTTTTGCGTTCTCCTTCTTCTCTCAGCTTTATGCATAACATGTCGAAACTCGGCAAATTGTCGCGCGTCTCTATGGCGACAACGAAATTGTCGAATTCGTCTGGAAGACTGGAAAGCAAAATAATCGTTACAAGCTCGTCCAATATTTCAATTCCAACGCCAGCAAGTTTGTCCAAGATTTCCTTGAAATCCGACAAATAACTCGATTTACTTAGCAATTTCTTGAAAAGAGCTACTTTTCTAACGGGTCCACTGGGTTGATGAGCTTCCTGAAGCTTCTTCCAAGCCTCATGTGCACTTGCACAGTACTTCACATGTCCCAACTGTGAGGTCTTGACGCTCAAGGTGATCATTGCCAATGCCTTTTGATCTAGCGTCGTCCATTCGGTGTTCTCCCCCGTAGTTGGCCTTGCCAATACGCCTGACGAAACATTCCACAAATCCGCATGCACCAGCACACTTTTCATCTGGATGCACCACGAGTCATAATTACCCTCCTCGAGTTTATCAATCTGATATAACGCCGACATTATACTCGTATATATATATTTTGTGAAAAACGTCTAGAACACAGCGCGAAAACTAATTTCTTCCAGAAATTACCACAGCAACCACATAGGCACGTTGCCTGGGCCCATAACCTATTGGAATAATAACACAGAATGCGTGTGGTTGGTTGTGCAGTTTATTCGCGACTAACTTCTATTTGTCTCTCATCGAGTCATTGTTCTCTTTAACGCTTCTCGTGAGAGAGCATACATAGTTACATATACATATTCATATGTGTGTGATCATGTATGCATTGAGTTGAGAGATAATTATTTCAACATTACCTTATATTTCTTGGCTGGTTGACGATAATCTATCTTTCCTAATTCCTTCATCTCAACATGTTTTTCTTGATAGCCTACTTGAATGTCCGCTATATCAGTTGAATTCTTTTCTTAACACTTCTAAAAGAATCCTTGATCTTGTTTTTGTCTCGGAAGCCACTGTTAGTTCTGTATCTCAAACACAGCCCCTTGTAAAGCCTGAAGATCCTTATCACCCTACTATTGAAGTTACTTTTTCTTACAATTCCGTTACTAATTGATTTTATAAAATCTCAATTTCACGTCGTAGATATTTTCGTAAATCAAATTTCAATCTTCTTAACAACCTTAGGCTCTCTCATCTCCGAAACATCAAAACGAGATATTTTAAAAGGTTTAATTTACTACCTTTTACCTTCAGACTTAATAACCATAATGATTCAGATATTGGAGATCTGTTTGCTAAATTCTGCAAACATGAGCACCCGTCAAAGAGCCAAGGCCAAAGGTAGATAATTTATAACTCGAACAGTTTTAGATATTGAGGAACGAAAAAAGACCTTTTGGGTTCTGCCAATAAGATACGATTTTAACCAAGCCAATAGTTTCGGGGAAAAGCCCATAATGTTAAGTTTCGTGAGAAGCATAGAATGATCAACCGTATCGAAAGCCTTACTAAAGTCAGTATAAATAACATGAGTTTAACATTTTTTACGAAAGCCATGGTGTACAAGGGTAGACAATTCTTAAACATTAGTAAGCGACTAACGACCGTTCATGAAGCCATGCTGACAAGGAGAAATAGTGGATCTGGATAGGTGTTGAATGGAAGACGTAATAATTTTCTCAAACAGCTTAGGTATTGCGGAAAATTTGGCAATGCCACGGCAGTTAGAAATATCCGATTTGCTACCGTTTGTAAAAAGTGGAATAATAAATTCCAAATATCAGGAAAGATGCAAGTCTTATTTGATATAAAGAATGACCAAGATAAAGGCTTAGATAGGGAAATCGAACACATTTTAAGGATACAGGTTAGATTGTGTACCATTATTCGAAGACTAAGGCATTATGTTTGACCCAAAACTTTCATTTAATGTTCATATATCTTCAATCGTCAATAAAGCATGCAGTCTTATTGGCTTCATAAAGCGTTGAGCCAACAAAATTTGATGATCCCTACACTTCGTTAGTTCGCCCTACTGTAAAATATTGCTCGCCAGTGTGGAACCCTCAATATGATATTCAACATCGCAGTATTGAATCGGCACAGAAGCAATTCCTTAAGTTCGCGTTACGCGGTCTTAATTGGGACCCGAGTCTTCGCCTACCTTCTTATTCTGACAGACTTCTTCTTATTAATATTCCTTCACTTTACAACCGTAGGCTCGTATTTGGCATTATATTTCTTCATAAAATCGTCAACGGCGATGTCATTTCTACTAATTTACTAGATACGCTATATTTTTTGTGTTCCCCCACTTCGGACCAGAAACTTTTTCCTATTAACCTTAGTAGATGTCTGACTATACTTTTTAATCATCTACAGCGAAACCACTGAATAATTCTGGACTTGGATTGGCTGCAACTCATCCCTGACCACATTGGCAGTGAATTGGGACATAGCTGGCACCTTGTGAAAATAAAACACCTCCACCGGGTCGGTGTCTATATAGCTAAGCTACCTTCTTCAATCAATTATTATCTGTCTTTTAGCTTAACCTTTTCGTCGACTAGTGTGTTAGTTGACGTAAATAAATAAATAACAAATAAATTTGTAAGAGTAATTAATCCAGTTGTCGCAACTGAGACTTTTCCATTTCCAACAGCTAACAATTGTTTGGAAAATTGTGCAGCACTTTGATCATTTTGAAGTTGAACTCTCATATTAGTGGTTAGCGACAATGTTTTTACGTTATTCCACAAAAGTGATGCCTTCAGGCATTCCACGGGGAATTACTGGCACGTCTGCCTGAAATCGCCTGCCAACAAAATCATGAAATTGGCAAAGATGTTGTTTCTCCGAAGATCTTTCAGTGTGAAGTTAAATGCTTCAAGTGATTTCTTATGTGCCATTATGCACTCATCCCAAAAAAAGGAGCTTGCATTGCATCAAGAGTTTTCCCATTGCACTGGATCGGGATATATTGCATGTTGGAGTATCAATTGTGTTTAAATTGAGTGCCAACTTAATTGCAGAAACGTGCAGTACGACCGCCATCTAGAAGAGTAGCCGCCATTCCAAAAGATGCTAACGCCAAAGCTATGTCACATATTGATCGAATAGTGGCCAAAATCAATGAAACGATAAATGTTTTCCCTGTCCTCAAGGTGCGTCAAAGAAGAATAGAACACGAGTTTTATTGTCCACGCGTGCATTATTGTTTCGTATGTCGATTAAGTGACTAATAAGTCAAAGCCTACTAGGGCCTGGCATTACTTTTGCAGCGGCTACAGACTGAAACATGGAATGTTGCTGGGAATGTTGAGTTTGCAGGATGAAAACATATTTAGAAACATATTTAGAAACTAATCGGCCTTCAGGTAAGGTCCTATATAAAAGGGGGACTCGGTCTAAAGAGCTCAGTTAACAAAACCCCTGGGAACTAGCCTTACAGTGAAACAGTAAAAGTGAAAAAGTAAAAGTGAAAAAGTCCAAAGTGAATATTACAACATGAGTTAAGTGAGTAAAAGTCTTGGTGCCCCGACATCAGAAGTGGGATCGGCATCACATCCTGTATTCTCAATGGAACAATGGCGTATAGTGCCACAGATGCAAAATCAAAACCTATTGGAGCTTGTCAAAAATTAACCAAGCGTCAACACGTGAACAGCAGCAGATAAGTGGCGTCACCGTCTGCAACGCATTATTTTTACATCCAATTTAGAAACTAGAAGCGATGTACAATCTGAGCTCAATGCATTCACGTTTCAAAAACATGGGTAATGTTGACCGTGACGACGATTCTGGACCTGATCTTAATAAAAGACGAATGCCAGCGATAGTGTATCATCTCTGTGGGAAACCACGGCACAAAATCGCTGACGGCAAAAAAAAAAGGAATGATAAGCCGTTAGTTACCTGTTTTAAGTGCGTCCAACCTGGACACTGCAAATAAATGTTCAAAAGATACATCAACATTGTTAGGATGCCAGGTGCGAATTACTTTATGGCAAGTGGCTTTCACCAGATTCCAATCCACCACGATCCATAGAATATACTGTTACATACGTTACTCCGGATGGCAAGTATGAATTTTTAACTATGCCGTTCGGACTGAAAAATGCGTCATCTGTGTTTCAACGGGCGGTTATCCGAGCTTTGTGACTTGGCCTTTTCGTACGTGATTGTTTATATGGACCACGTAAAGATTGTGTCATCTACGATTGAGATAGGCTTAGAAAGGTTAAAAAAAAGTGCTAGACGTTCTCTCAGGAGCTGAATTTATTTTTAATATAAGGAAATGTACTTTTCTTAAAACAGTCGTCCACTATCTGGGATTCGGGATAACGGCCGGAGAAATTCGACTAAACATGTTAAAAATTTCTGCTTTTATATATTGCCACCGCCACAGATAGTTTTTAGTGTACGGCAGTTCATCGGTTTAGCATCCTATTTCCGAGCTAAAGCCAGTAGCACCATGAAATCTTTAGCCTCCTACGAAAAAAAATCGTTTTGGTACCCCGACATGTACTTGTGTTTAGGATGCATGCCAAAAACCTCAAAGCTGTTTACTCTTACGCCGATTCTAGATGACGTTGGACTTCTACGTGTGGGAGGTCGGCTGAATAATTCAGAGTTATCATATTCAGCCAAGCACCCGATCATCTTGCCGAAGAAGCATCGCATATCTCACCTGATCTTGGAACACGAACATCGACATAATTTACACCCAGGAGTTTCGGCACTCTTTGTCATCGTTCGTCAACGTTTCTGGTTAATGGGAGCTAGAAATCTGATTCGTAAGGTTACTCACAACTGTGTAAGGTGCTTCAGACAGCGAGCACACACCAGCAACCAACTAATGGCCGCACTACCGGCAGAGAGAGTTCGGCAAGCATTTCCGTTCGAAAACACAGGCTGTGATTATGCTGGCCCAATCATGTTAAAGGCGCACATGGGAAGGAACGCTCGAAAGGAAAAGGGATACATATGTCTCTTCGTGTGTATGGCAACCTCAGCTTTACATTTGGAACTGGCAACAGACCTTAGCACCGATACGTTTTTGGCTGCTCTCAGACGTTTCATTTCACGGCGAGGCAAATGTATAACGATGTTCAGCGACAATGGACGTAATTTCGTGGGCGCCAAACGTAGTCTTAACGAAATGGAACAATTACTCCAATATCAGCTGCGCAATGACAAGATAGCGGAGGCGTTTTCGATTGACGGCATCAATTGGAAGTTCATACCGCCACATGCACCTCACTGGGGCGGCAAAAGGAATCGGCTGTGCGCTCTGTGAAGCTTCATTTACACCGAATAATTGGCCACGCCGTTCTTACATTCAAACAAATTCATACGTTGTTGGCACAGGTAGAAGCGGTAATCAACTCTCGGCCTCTTTGTGCCACTTCCGATACAGACGTTGGATATCTGTCACCCGCTCACATGCTGATCGGTCGACCTTACACCACAGTGCCAGATGGGGAATTGGACCAAGTGCCGGCAAACCGATTGGATTATTGGCAGCAATCTCAGGCCATGTTGCAAGGCTTTTGGAAACGGTGGCATTTGGAGTACCTTACGTCGTTGCAGCAGAGACCAAAATGGGTAACGAAATCGGCAAACCTGAAGGCTGATGACCTCGTACTAGTGAAGGATTCTCATACTCCCCCGGCCGCATGGATCCTAGCACGTATCATCGAGACGCTTCCTGGACCAGATGGTTTGGTACGAGCCCTGCATGGTCACACTATTTTTGGCTGATGCAATATCAAGCGTCTGGTGAAATAAGAATGTATGTTGAGTTTAGTTAATTGCTTATTGGCCACATGGAGTAAAATAAATCTAATTTTAATTAAAACGAACCAGCAAAGTTATTTTGTGGCATTGCCTTAAACTTATAGATTAAGTATGTAATCAAACTTATTATAGTAAGTATAAAAGTGGTTAATGTAATAGTTTAAAAAACAGTATAATTTTTATTGCGTTGGTTAATTATCTCTTTTGCTTGTATAAAGGAAATAGGTTTAGCCTAGTAATATTGTTTGTCACATAAATTCTTTGGCTATAGTCAAGCAATGAATTTTCTATTGATATTTCGTTTACTATTGTAAGACAAAATCGTAAATTTTTATTTTGTTATTGCCTTCTATTATTAAGTCGTTGTTTACACAATTTTGATAAAGTTTTGTTTTTGGTAAATTCCCTGTTACAATTATGTTTGGTTCAATGTAATTAGTTTGAAAATTCTTATATGTTTTAGTGTATTTACAAGTGGTTGGGATTTGATTTAAAATGCCTATTATACATTTGTCGGATAATTTGAGTGCCTAAGAGTAGGCTAATGTTCTGTTAATGTTGATATGTGAATTGACAGGTATGCACCAGAACTATGTCCGTCAAGTATGTCCGTCAAGTTACCGACACTGTTAAACTCGAGTTAGCGATGGTCCTCTGTTAACCCTCTGTTAAGTTTTTTGTATTTTTATTTTTTAATTTTTCAGCTATTTATTAACTTTTTTGAAACAAATAAAGGCTTAAATTGTTAATAATAGATGAAATTTTTTTGTTTTAATTCGCGTTTTGGGGGTTTTTTTTTCGCATTCCATGTTCTCCTTTCACAAAATAAATAAATAAATAAATAAATAAAATAAATATATCCCCACCAAGTTTCATTATGTGGTTTCATACAGTTTTCGAGAAAATTGCATTTTTATAAACCAACCATGCTTTTCCCCATACAAAATGTGCCAAAAAATAGATCGATTTCAACGAGCAAAAACTTGCTTCAAAAACCACGGCTCAATGAAGATTGAATGCCAGAATCCTTGAAGGACTTTCTAGAGTAGGTCCTGAAAGCCTCAATACCCAATAGCGTAACGTTTTTGAGAAAAATCCATAAATGTAAGGGGTACCTCGGTAGAAAAAAATTTTCTTCAGCAAAAGCAATTTTTCTTCTTGAAATTCTATTTGAAATATGTTTGTCATAGTCCCAATACCCAATAGCGTAACGTTTTCGAGAAAATTGTCAAAATGTAAGGGCACCTTTTACCCGCAAATTTTGTTCAAAGCCAATTCGCTCAGCAATATGACTCAATTCGCCACTCAATACATATATGACACAAAATGTATGAAAAAATGTGCTGACTTTGTTGGGCAAAAACTAGCTTCAAAAAAAACACGGCTCAATGAAGATTGAATGCCAGAGTTATTGGAGTTCTATTTGAAATTTGTTTGTCATAGTCCCAAGACCCAATAGCGTAACGTTTTCGAGAAAAATCCATAAATGTATGGGCATATATTTGTTCAGCAGAGGCAAATTGCTGCTCAATTTTGATATTCGCCATTCAATAGTGGGAATAGGGGTATCAAGCACATATGGTGCCAATGAAATA
>JAECWI010000528.1:0-10073 GCA_018150345.1 Drosophila equinoxialis | reverse complement strand
AATTGGCTACTTCCCAAGAGCTTGGAAAAGGTCCATTATCATCATGATTCCTAAAGTGGGAAAGGACAAAACCCAACCATCATCCTATAGGCCAATTAGTTTGCTGCCATGTCTTTCGAAGCTTTTTGAAAAGGTCCTGCAGATTCGTCTAAACTCATTTCTGGCATCGGAGAACACAATCCCTTCACATCAGTTCGGCTTCCGCGAAAAAACATGGGACAATTGAACAAGTCAATCGTATAACATCCAAAATACGAACAGCATTCGAACTAAAAGAATACTGTACGGCTGTCTTTCTCGACGTTGCCCAGGCTTTCGACAGAGTTTGGCTGGAGGGTCTAATGTTCAAAATCCGGCAGAAACTCCCACAGTACACCCACAAACTCATGGAATCTTACCTTTACAATAGAAAATTCGCCGTAAGATGTAATGGCTCCGTCTCGGCTGACTTTGAAATCAAAGCTGGTGTACCGCAAGGCAGTGTACTCGGCCCATTGCTCTACCTGCTGTACACTGCAGACTTACCAACGAGTTTACGACTTACAACGTCCACTTTTGCCGATGACACGGCAATCCTCAGCAGATCCAAATGCCCAATACAAGCCTCTGCAAAATTAGAGGAACACCTCAAGGTGGTAGAGGAATGGCTAGCAACCTGGCGTATCCGGGTCAACGAGCAAAAATGCAAACATGTTACATTTACGCTTAACAAAAGAAACTGTCCAGCTATAATGCTAAACGACGTACCAATTCCTCAAGCCGCGGATGTCACTTACCTTGGTATCCACCTAGACAGAAGACTAACTTGGCGCAAGCACATCGAGGCAAAAAAGTTACAGCTTAAACTGAAAGCGAGTAGCTTACATTGGATCATCAATGCTCGGTCCCCTCTACGTCTGGAGTATAAAGTCCTCCTATACAACTCCGTACTGAAACCCATCTGGACTTACGGCGCCGTACTATGGGGAAATGCAAGTACCAGCAATATCGACATTATACAAAGGGCGCAGTCGAAGATTTTAAGATCAATCACTGGGGCTCCGTGGTACATACGGAACGACAACATTCAAAATGATCTAAATATACCTAACGTAAAATATGAAATAGGTAGTCAACAACTAAAGTATTCTGCGAAACTGGACGTACACCCTAATGTTCTTTCCAATTCCCTTACGCGAACTAATAATAGAACTCGTCTTAAAAGAAATGACAGACCAACCCAATAATAAATGATTAGGGCCGCCTGCAATATCCCCTGGATATATCATAAGTACTAGATTAAGAAAAATATCTCAAACTTGTTGTTAGGCTCTAATTTAAGAGTAGATTCAACAAATAAATTAAACGTTAAAAAAAAAAAAAAAAAAATCATTTAATAATATCTTAGTTTCTCTCAAATCTTAATCTTCTTAATAACATTATTTGAGTGCTGCGATATACATAGATTGTGAAGTATTATTAAGTATTATCTCTTGCTTGCAAGCGATACTTGTGGTTTTTCTGATTATTTTTCTTTTATTATTCAACTTCATAAAAAGGGAGAACATTTAACGGCTTATTCTAACACTTATCTTGATTTACCATTTTTCCTTGGCAGCATAGTTTTATGAAAGGCCGTTCGTTGCTCACCAAACTTTTAACAATATCGTCTATTGGCTTGGTTTAAATAGTGTCTTATCGGTTTATACTTATACGTTGTTAAAGACGATGAACATATCAACCAATGCTCCTGACGTGTATTCTTTTTCGCGAAGCTCTTTATATACGGTTACAGTTACCATATGCACAGAGCAGTTTCTACCGATCTTTCTTTGGCATAGACGTGTTGGTCCAGGTTGCAGGAGGAATAGCATACTCCCTCATGTGCATGTCCACCAAATTCGAAAGCGTTTTTCGCATGGCTTATGGGACAGTAGTCTTTTGGCTGCACGTGGCTGGTTTTACCTGCTTTCGTTATGAACACAATTGTATCCTCCAGCTTACTATGCTTAAGCTTCGCATTAAGCGATGAGCGACTAAGCGACTGAGCGACCAAGCGACTAGCGACCATCTCTCGAGCGACGTTAGTGAGCGATCGTTGAGTGAGGTGGCCACGCACACGACACCGCTCGAGTGCAAAAATGACTTCTAACGCTTTCTCATAAGCTTTAATATTTTTCGTCGCTCTAAGCCTAACGGTATATGCTGTTGTTAAAGGCGCTGTTTTGCTGAGCGCAATTTCCTTTTTACATAGATGAAAAATAAATAAAAATAAATAAATAATAATAAATAATTCCGCCCAGAAAATGTCATGATCAGCTTGATTGACTTAACTTTAACATTTCTTGGAGTTATTTCCTGATTATCTGAAGTTCCGGACTTCACCAGGCTCCTTTTTCTACTTTTTTTCGGTTTCACTTTTACTGGGGGGCGCGAAAATCTCCTGCTGAAAGCGGTCCCAGTTCTTGTTTCTGGGGTTTTTGCGGATGTACCTATTATCGCAGAAGGATGGATACTGTTAGGTCTAGCATATTAAATGAGGTAGGTAGGCATGTTGGCTACCCGGCAAGGTCACCGGCGCTTTAAGACATTAAATAAATATGTAGTTCTTTGTGTAACAAGGCGGTCGTTCTGCTTTTGGGTATTAGTTATTGTTATTAGTATTAACACCAAGCAAAATTCTACGGTTAATTTAGGAAGTTAAATCAAAAGAAGTCTACTAGAATACGAAGTCCAATTAACGTTTCGATCCCAGATTAAGTCACGAAAAGCAAATAGCAAGAACTACTTTTGAACGGATTCAAGTCTAATCTGGTGCGACTCATATTGAGGTAACCAAATGCAAGATCCATACTCTAAAATAGGACGGACAAGCAAAGTAAAAAGAACTTTAGTGGTATAGGGGCCATCAAATTCTTTTGACAATCTTTTAACGAAGCCTAGAACACTCATGGCCTTTGCGACCGTGGCGGAAATATGGGTGTTAAAATTTAAAGTATGGTCCATAAGTACACCCATTCATATTATTTAGACGTTCCAAAGAACTATTGTTTAGAAAATAAATGACCAGTTGAGGAGAATTACGATGAAAATTCATTAACTTACATTTGGTAGTGTTAAGATTTAATAGATTAAACTGGCACCAGGATTGAAAATTTTTTAGATCAGCTTGTAGCCGACTAAATGATTCTGTTTCTCTATAAGTAAGACAACGATTAACATCAGCAGATCGTTAAAAAATAAAGTGAAAGCTGAGGACCAAGAAATTTAATTTTCTATTAACTTTACTGAAACAAATTCACTATAATAAAGAAAATAATAAAATCTTAAATCTAATAAAAAATTATAAATAATTTCAAGAAAAAGATAAAAAACATTTTCAAGCTAAATACATCAATTTAGCATAACGAAATCGTGGGAAAGTCCCTCGAGTTCAAATAAATACAAAAGAAATAAATATTAATTTTACATAAATTAATAAAATAAATACATCATATTCTAGAGGTTGCATCCTCTTGACCTCCCCCTTCATGACAGATCCCAATTGGTAGTGCTAGCTGCACCTAATTTCGGCCAGTGAAGAGTGATGACCCCAAACCAACAAACCCTGCAGCGGCTTTTCACTTCATTTCATTGTTATGTACATCATGGCCGTTAACAAATTTAATTATTGTCCTACAGTGGACAGTTTTTAAATATACTTAAACACAAAAAAAAAAAAAAAAAAATATTCTATTCTATTCTCCGAGATTGAGGACAAAATATAAAAAAAACATCGAATCTTGACCCAGTTTTTTTATGTTTTCATTCTCGCATTTTGCTAAAATTAAAAATTTTCCATTCGAATCTTGATCAGCAGAAAAGATACCAGACCGATCTATTTTACTATATATATTATAACCATTTAATCAAATTGACTTTTTTTAGATATGTTAACAAAATCAAACTAACGGTATTTGTTTAGTTTTTGAAATATATTTATTCATTCGGTATAATAACTGCATATTATGTATTTCACAACTATTTTTGGATGAATAAATTAACAATCGCCAATCCGCTGGTTTGTACTCGCAATTCATATGTTCCATTAACCCAGCGATTTTTTTGCAGTAGGCAAACGTATTGTTGCCATTAATTTCGAAAAACTCCAAAAGCTCTTCTTGTCTTTTCCGATATCCGTACACTTTTACATCCTTAGACAAAATGTTAACAGATCGCTTGCCTTTGCGATAATTTCAGTTCTCTTACTGTCGTATTTAAACGAGCTTGGGATATCCCAACATGTTGGCAAGGTTTATCGATTTGCGGTGGCTCATACATTTATAGTAGCTTTTCAGGTTCGGTCATAAATGTGTGCGGAATATATCTTTCTGTTGGGCTTTGACATTTGACGGAATATTCTCTGAGTGAGGTACTGGCAACTGTGCAGATTGAAAACTTTTATAGACCATACTCGGTGAACTCTTCTTTAGTTTTGCGAGTTTATTCTGCCATGCGTAGCAGTTATCCGTTTTATGACCTTGTGGATCTATCCAAATCATTGGAATGCGAAAACCCATTTTATCCCGCAACCTTTTTGACCAATTCTGAAAATTGTTATTGCATTGTGTCTGCACTTTTCCTTGGTGTCCATCCTCATGTGTTCAAACCAGGCTACGCCTTTGACTCATATTGTTGTGAAATAATGTGAAATATTATACCGACTGTATAAATATTTTTTAAAACCTAAACAACTTCGGATTTAAGTACCGAAGCATTTCTGGCAGCATTCGCTCGCTTTGTATCGAGGCGAGGGTGTCCCCAGCAAGTGCAGTCCGATAAGGTAAAGACTTCGTAGGTGCATCCAGAGTGCTTGAAAAAGATTTCCTAAGGTCTACCCAGCAGAAAATCTTATCCCACTACATCCATCAGAATCTGTCCTGCCATTTCATCCCTCCCGGGGCACCACACATGGGAGGGTTATGGGAGGCTGGAGTTAAGAGTTTTAAAACTCTGTTCTACAAGGCCACCTCCACTAAAAAGGTATACTTTTGAAGAGTTCTCTACGCTGCTGGCTAAGGTAGAGGCTTGTTTGAACTCGCGGCCGATTTCTCCTATGTCTGAAGACCCCACAGATTCTTTAGCTTTGACCCCAGGCCATTTCCATTGCTATCCGTCGCGGAACCTGAAATCAAGGATCAGGTTCCGTCTATCATTAACCAGTGGCAGCGTCTGAAGGCTATGTGTCAGCATTTCTGCACCCGGAATGGAAAGAGTAATATTTAAAGGAGCTACATAAGCACAACAAGTGGCGATTCCCTTCTAAAAATCTTGAAGTGGGCGATCTGGTGGTACTAAAGGATGACAATCTTCCATTTAATGAATGGCGTCTCGGGCGAATCCACCAAACATACCCTGGCAGTGACGGCAACGTCCGCGTCGTCGAACTGCTTACCGCTCGCGGTGTTGTGAAGCGTCCAGTCACAAAGCTGATCTTTCTTCCTCCAGAAGAAAGAATTCAAGCTCATTACGTACAGCTACAGTAGCGTTCAGCACTTGGCCCTTCCTCCCAAATAAGAAGGGCCGAGATGCCAGTAGTATTATGTGTATTCTATAGTCCTACATTAATCCGCTTTCGTCATTATTTGTCCCGGCAGCTTCCTAATATCCGTCAACCTATATCCCGTTTCCATGGCTCCGAAACCACGTTCAGTACAGGCATCGAAAGAGGAGCGCAGATGTTCGCGAGGAACTGAGTCCTTCCGTTGTCGAATCTGTCGCGAAATCCATCCTCTGAAGCGATGCCGTCGCTTCCTGCGGCTGAACGTGCAGAAGAGGATGAGGGCAGTGCTTGCGAATAAGTACTGCGCCAATTGCCTGGCCCAACAACATTCCGGAGGAAGCTGCCTGGGACAGTAGTCTTTTGGCTGCACGTGGCTGGTTTTACCTGCTTTCGTTATGAACACAATTGTATCCTCCAGCTTACTATGCTTAAGCTTCGCATTAAGCGATGAGCGACTAAGCGACTGAGCGACTAAGCGACTGAGCGACCATCTCTCGAGCGACGTTAGTGAGCGATCGTTGAGTGAGGTGGCCACGCACACGACACCGCTCGAGTGCAAAAATGACTTCTAACGCTTTCTCATAAGCTTTAATATTTTTCGTCGCTCTAAGCCTAACGGTATATGCTGTTGTTAAAGGCGCTGTTTTGCTGAGCGCATTTCCTTTTTACATAGATGAAAAATAAATAAAAATAAATAAAAATAAATAAATAATAATAAATAATTCCGCCCAGAAAATGTCATGATCAGCTTGATTGACTTAACTTTAACATTTCTTGGAGTTAATTTCCTGATTATCTGAAGTTCCGGACTTCACCAGGCTCCTTTTTCTACTTTTTTTCGGTTTCACTTTTACTGGGGGGCGCGAAAATCTCCTGCTGAAAGCGGTCCCAGTTCTTGTTTCTGGGGTTTTTGCGGATGTACCTATTATCGCAGAAGGATGGATACTGTTAGGTCTAGCATATTAAATGAGGTAGGTAGGCATGTTGGCTACCCGGCAAGGTCACCGGCGCTTTAAGACATTAAATAAATATGTAGTTCTTTGTGTAACAAGGCGGTCGTTCTGCTTTTGGGTATTAGTTATTGTTATTAGTATTAACACCAAGCAAAATTCTACGGTTAATTTAGGAAGTTAAATCAAAAGAAAGTCTACTAGAATACGAAGTCCAATTAACGTTTCGATCCCAGATTAAGTCACGAAAAGCAAATAGCAAGAACTACTTTTGAACGGATTCAAGTCTAATCTGGTGCGACTCATATTGAGGTAACCAAATGCAAGATCCATACTCTAAAATAGGACGGACAAGCAAAGTAAAAAGAACTTTAGTGGTATAGGGGCCATCAAATTCTTTTGACAATCTTTTAATGAAGCCTAGAACACTCATGGCCTTTGCGACCGTGGCGGAAATATGGGTGTTAAAATTTAAAGTATGGTCCATAAGTACACCCATTCATATTATTTAGACGTTCCAAAGAACTATTGTTTAGAAAATAAATGACCAGTTGAGGAGAATTACGATGAAAATTCATTAACTTACATTTGGTAGTGTTAAGATTTAATAGATTAAACTGGCACCAGGATTGAAAATTTTTTAGATCAGCTTGTAGCCGACTAAATGATTCTGTTTCTCTATAAGTAAGACAACGATTAACATCAGCAGATCGTTAAAAAATAAAGTGAAAGCTGAGGACCAAGAAATTTAATTTTCTATTAACTTTACTGAAACAAATTCACTATAATAAAGAAAATAATAAAATCTTAAATCCAATAAAAAATTATAAATAATTTCAAGAAAAAGATAAAAAAACATTTTCAAGCTAAATACATCAATTTAGCATAACGAAATCGTGGGAAAGTCCCTCGAGTTCAAATAAATACAAAAGAAATAAATATTAATTTTACATAAATTAATAAAATAAATACATCATATTCTAGAGGTTGCATCCTCTTGACCTCCCCTTCATGACAGATCCCAATTGGTAGTGCTAGCTGCACCTAATTTCGGCCAGTGAAGAGTGATGACCCCAAACCAACAAACCCTGCAGCGGCTTTTCACTTCATTTCATTGTTATGTACATCATGGCCGTTAACAAATTTAATTATTGTCCTACAGTGGACAGTTTTTAAATATACTTAAACACAAAAAAAAAAAAAAAAAAAATTTTCTATTCTATTCTCCGAGATTGAGGACAAAATATAAAAAAACATCGAATCTTGACCCAGTTTTTTTATGTTTTCATTCTCGCATTTTGCTAAAATTAAAAATTTTCCATTCGAATCTTGATCAGCAGAAAAGATACCAGACCGATCTATTTTACTATATATATTATAACCATTTAATCAAATTGACTTTTTTTAGATATGTTAACAAAATCAAACTAACGGTATTTGTTTAGTTTTTGAAATATATTTATTCATTCGGTATAATAACTGCATATTATGTATTTCACAACTATTTTTGGATGAATAAATTAACAATCGCCAATCCGCTGGTTTGTACTCGCAATTCATATGTTCCATTAACCCAGCGATATTTTTGCAGTAGGCAAACGTATTGTTGCCATTAATTTCGAAAAACTCCAAAAGCTCTTCTTGTCTTTTCCGATATCCGTACACTTTTACATCCTTAGACAAAATGTTAACAGATCGCTTGCCTTTGCGATAATTTCAGTTCTCTTACTGTCGTATTTAAACGAGCTTGGGATATCCCAACATGTTGGCAAGGTTTATCGATTTGCGGTGGCTCATACATTTATAGTAGCTTTTCAGGTTCGGTCATAAATGTGTGCGGAATATATCTTTCTGTTGGGCTTTGACATTTGACGGAATATTCTCTGAGTGAGGTACTGGAACTGTGCAGAGTAAACTTTTATAAGACCATACTCAGGTGAACTCTTCTTTATTTTTGCAAGTTTATTCTACCATGCGTAGCAGTTATCCGTTTATGACCTTTAAATTCTTTTAAATCTTTTAATAAGCCAGAACACTATGGCCTTACTAAATAAGTAATAATTTTAAAATTAAAATATAATAAATATAACATTATATATTTAGACGTTCCAAAGAACTATTGTTTAGAAAATAAATGACCAGTTGAGGAGAATTATGATGAAAATTCATTAACTTACATTTGGTAGTGTTAAGATTTAATAGATTAAACTGGCACCAGGATTGAAAATTTTTTAGATCAGCTTGTAGCCGACTAAATGATTCTGTTTCTCTATAAGTAAGACAACGATTAACATCAGCAGATCGTTAAAAAATAAAGTGAAAGCTGAGGACCAAGAAATTTAATTTTCTATTAACTTTACTGAAACAAATTCACTATAATGAAGAAAATAATAAAATTTTAAATCTAATAAAAAATTATAAATAATTTCAAGAAAAAGATAAAAAAAACATTTTCAAGCTAAATACATCAATTTAGCATAACGAAATCGTGGGAAAGTCCCTCGAGTTCAAATAAATACAAAAGAAATAAATATTAATTTTACATAAATTAATAAAATAAATACATCATATTCTAGAGGTTGCATCCTCTTGACCTCCCCTTCATGACAGATCCCAATTGGTAGTGCTAGCTGCACCTAATTTCGGCCAGTGAAGAGTGATGACCCCAAACCAACAAACCCTGCAGCGGCTTTTCACTTCATTTCATTGTTATGTACATCATGGCCGTTAACAAATTTAATTATTGTCCTACAGTGGACAGTTTTTAAATATACTTAAACCCAAAAAAAAAAAAAAAAAAAATATTCTATTCTATTCTATTCTCCGAGATTGAGGACAAAATATAAAAAAATCGAATCTTGACCCAGTTTTTTTATATTTTCATTCTCGCATTTTGCTAAAATTAAAAATTTTCCATTCGAATCTTGATCAGCAGATTAAATGGTTATAATATATATAGTAAAATAGATCGGTCTGGTGTCTTTTCTGCTGCCATTGAGCATAATAAATTCTCATATTATGATCATGATTCGAATGGAAGTTTTTAATTTTAGAAGCAAATGGAATAAGTACCCTTTTCGAAAAAATAGGCAACCTTCATGAAAAACTTCCGCAAAAATTTTATATGAAACCATCGTGATAACTTAAAAAACTAATGATGCAGTTCGATTTACAGGACCCGAAATAGGGTGAAACCACCGAATTTTGCCATGTCTTTTTTTCGACTATCACAATGTTATTAATAATATTGTTTTTTAAAATATGATTATTTTAATATTTGGTGCTTTCGTACTCAAATATTATAAATTTTTAAAAATTTATCCCAACCTGGCTCATGCCGGTTTAACTCAGATCATGTAAGAATTTAAAAATCGAACAGACTTAAAATTTGAACGGCTACGCCCAAAATTATATCGTAATCCAACATCGAGATCGCAATATTTTTTTATCGATAAGAACTCTCCAAAAAATTATGCTGTTATCCCTAAATCATTATCAATGTATTAATTATTCATACATTAATGGTTGAAATGAAACACTTTAATTAATTATAATAAAAAAATCTTTACAATTAAAATAAACGAAGTATAAAGATTTATAGG
>JAECWI010000527.1:0-10367 GCA_018150345.1 Drosophila equinoxialis | reverse complement strand
ATAGTTCGACATAGTGTTAGGTCAGCAAAATACGTCTTTATTGATAATAGCTAAGTATAGCAACTTGATGAACTAGGTCTTTATTGTTGACTGCTGACCATATCAGATCTACTTATGACTGATGAGCCATCGATATCTATAATCGGGTTGCTTATATTGGCATACATTTCGATTTGTTCTATATTATAATTGTCTTAATGTTATCTTATTTTATATAATCGAAACACCAACACCATCTATGAAACAATGTGACGAGGAGGGCAACAGTAATAAAGAATCATATGAGAGGGTCCAGGCAATCTCAGGTAAATTAAAATCATCCAGCAAGTCGTTGTCAGAGAGATATGAGGAAACAAGTTGAATAGCTTCCAAATGGTGAATGTATACTGCCAAGTCGGACTGTGGTGGAATATACGAACAAGTAATATAGGAGAAAAAGAATTAAGAGAAATTTTAACACAAATAAATTCAATCTCCTCATTCGAGGACTGTACAATTTCAGACGAGAACGCCGAATCAACAGCGATCAAAACATCACCACCATTACGGATAGTCCGATAATGTCTATATATTAAATATTTTTTGAGGGAAAAATTGAAGCATCGGCAATATCAGGCTTCAGCCAAGTTTCAGTAAAGGCAAAAATATGAAAGTCAAAAGCTAAACTATCTATATAGAGTCTAGAGAGTTTAGACTTTAGTCCCCGTACGTTCTGATAGGCCAGAGTTAGGGACGAAATAAGTTTTTTTGACTCGCCAACAGGTGCAGACGAGCCGGAAGGAACGTTATTGACAGAGGCAGATAACAGGCTAATCGGAGGCCGATTCTTCTTTTTTATTGTATACTCTTTTACAATAAGGTGTTCCGGCCAAAAATCTTTATGACATATTTGGCCATAAAGATCTGGGGAGACACTTATTTTCAAGGACGAAATGTCCCGAGTATATGAATAACGGAACTTTTCCACAGCAATGTTTGGTGCTTGAACTTTGCCCTGTATGTAGGCTATGACTTCTTCAGAAGTAGTATTGGGATCAAGCTGCAAAATAAAAATTTGCTTTTTGGATGGAACTAAATCAAGGGAACTAGAAGTGCTAGGCTCAGCAGTAGCAGCAACAGCAGATGCAGCAGCAGCTGAAGCATCCAACACTTTACTTGCTCCTCTTGTAACTACTTTATTGGCAATATTCCTGGAAACGGATCTTTGCCCGGACGGTTCGGAAACTACAACCGATATCGTGTTAGTAGGTGAGATACCTTCTCCAGGCCGAACCTTGACTGTATAACCAGCACATTTAAAGTGCATTACATTGTCACACAATCAACAGTAAAGAAAGTCTTCACTGGTCTTGCTGGGATTATTGCAATTATATTTGCAAGAGACAGACATTATTAAATAATTGATTTATCACAAACAAATTATAAATCAATATGTAAAAAAAGGGGTAAAATGTATATATGTTAAGAGGTTGTATACAAACCAAAGCAAAAGCTAACTGCAATAGGCAAATTAGAAAGAGAAAACAAGAAAAAAAAGAGAATATTCATTAAGTCGGCTACAAGCTGATCTTAAATATTTTCAATCTTGGGGCCAGTTTAATTTTTTAAATCTTAACACTACCAAATATAAGGTAATGACTTTTGATGGTAATTTTAATCAAGGGGTCACTTATTTTTTAAACAATAGTCCTTTGTAACGTCTAAATAATATGAATGAATTAGGCGTATTTATGGGCCATAAGTTAAATTTTAAAACCCTTATTTCCACCACGGTCGCAAAAGCCATGAGTGTTCTGGGTTTCATTAAAAGATGGTCAAAAGAATTTGATGACCCCTATACCACTAAAGTTCTTTGTCTGTCCTATTTTAGAGTATGAATCTTGCATTTGGTCACCTCAATATGAGTCGCACCAGATTAGACTTGAAACAGTTCAAAAGCAGTTCTTGCTATTTGCTCTTCGTGGCTTAAGCCTGGATCGAAATGTCACTTTGCCTTTGTACTCTAGAAGACTTCTTTTGATTAACCTTCCTTTCTTAATTAACCGTAGAATTACGCTTGGTGTTATTTTTATTCACAAGCTCCTAATCGGTGATATTGACTCGCCTGAGTTATTGGCTCAGGTAAATTTGTCGGTACCATGTAGACAGAGTAGACATCCTATTATAACTTTAACCCTTAGTCGTTGTTCTTCTAACTATGCCATGCATGAACCTTTTAGAGTCCTTTGCTTTGATTACAGCCTTTTATTCCCTGTAATCTGCTCAGAGTCTTTTATTAACACACTTAAAACATCTATCCTTTCCTACTTAGTTCATGGATAGCTGTATTATTCATTTGTCTGTTTTTTCCATTGTGCATCTGTCCACCCGCTTCCTGCCGTGCGTTATACGGCTGCACCTCTCGGTGGGTCGGGTGGGAGGTGATCAGTTATCTGCATGGGCTCGCGCGTAACAGGCATTGTCCTGGTGTCGTAGGGGCCACTATTACATACTGCGCATAGTATCGTCAACGTCCGCTAAACAAGACACGTGTAGCCCCAATCAAAGCAGTCTCGCTGCATCGGGTGGAGTTGTGCGGAGTGGTTTTGCTATCCGATCTCTGGGCGTGGATCGTTCCTGAACTTCCAATCCAACCTTCAACCTCCCAGTTTTGGACCGCCTCCACCATTGTGTTGACTTGGCTTAATAAGCCCCCGTGTAGTTGGTCCACCTTCGTGGCCAATCGAGTATCTAGCATCTCTAAAAGCACCAGTGCCCAATGCTGGTCACATATGCGTTCCGAGGACAACCTTGCTGATCTGGCATGTCGTGGAGTCTCCACGGCCGAGCTGTCGGCCAGTTGCCTCTGGCGGCGTGGGCCGGACTGGCTTTGGCGGACCCCGAGTGCTTGCCAACTCTCAGTAGTGAACTTCCGGACACTCAGCTGGAGCAACGAGTCTAGTGCCACACCAGATTGACCACTCTGCTCGACGACGTTAGTGAACGGTTCTCGGACTATGGTAGGGCATTGCGAGTCACCGCATACATTCTACGCTTCGCCGCCAAAAGTATTTCGACGCCTCCCACGGTCCACCTCACCAATTACGAATTGCTCTGCGGTATCTACGAACCAAACTCTGGACTCCACGGATTCAGAATCTGGTGAAGTCCCACATCAAGGGTTGTAAAGTGTGCATCGTTCATCGTCGATGACTACATACTCAAATGATGGGAGCGCATCACGTTTTCCAGGCCTTTCACCCACACGGGCGTGCGTGTCTTATTACGAAGTCGGCGTGTGTTTCAGTATGAAGGTAATCCATCTCGAGGCTACCTCCGACCCCACCACTGAACGATTTCTCGCAGCCTTCTCTCGTTTTGTCGCACAGAGTCAATGCCCACAGCGCATTTACTCTGATAATGCCAAAACCTTCGTAGGGGTATCGAAGGCGCTCGAAAAGCACTTTCTGGCGCCACCAAGCATAACATAATAAAGGCATTTCTGGCATTTTATCCTGGCATTTCTTTCCGCCGAGTGCCCCCCATATGGGAGGACTGTGGAAGGCTGCGCCAAAAGTTTTAAGATCTTATTTTACAAGTCCTCGTATTACGTTAAGTACACGTTCGACGAATTTTCCGCTCTCGGCCAATTTCTCTGGAGATTCTGGTCGAGCCTATGTCCCTAATCAACCGATGGCAGCGACTGAAGGCAATCCAGCATGCTTTCTGCCGCCGTTGGAAGAACGAATATCTTAAGGAGCTCCACAAACGGAATAAGTGGAAATCACCTGCTCGCAGTCTCCAGACAGGCGACCTCGTGATTGTGTTCGAAGATAACCTCCCCTCAAACGAGTGGTGCTTAGGACGAATTAAGCGTACTCTTCCCGGGGCTGAGGCCACGAGCACGCAAAGACCATCTTTAAAACGCGGCTAGAGGCACTGAGGTGGAAGCAACGTCCCTAGAAGATCAGGATACGCCAGGAACGTGAAAGAAAAGCCATAGGACATATCCTAAAGCCAATCAACGCTCCAGATATATTCTGAAGAGGGAGATATCAGCCAAATATTTATATCACGAGTCTAAAATAGGAACCAGCGGAGACACAAGGAACGAGAGACGGACTGGAGCGAGCATCGAAGGACCCAAGCCACAATCCGCGCTGTCCAAGTTCGGGACTCCTCCCGAGAAATTAGTCATACCCAGTCAGTCTCATCCGTGTGGCTGATGTCAAATCAGCGCCTGGTCTTCGGATAGCCGATGATCCTCTATGTTCCTTCCGAATTCCCCCGTCTCCGTTCATGTTATGCGTTCCCCTAAATCGACTATTCCCCTCCGTAATTTCTTTTCCTTTCAGTCCTTTACATCGTCTTCGTCTTCGGTTCCTGAACCTCCGGGCTGAGAAGCGGCACCGGGCGGTGCTTATCAAAATATACTGCCCTAATTGCTTGGCACACAAGCACTCGTCCGAACCGTGCCGGAGTCGTCACGGATGCCGACGGTGCGGGCAGAATCACCACACTTCACGCCCGGGGCGGCTGACTGGCTGCGACACCGGGCTAGCGAGCGTCGCCTGGGTGGAGCATATGGAGCAATTTCCCAACTCCAAAACACGATCCTGATCACCTCCCACGGCTACGCTTCGCCAGAAGGCGCCGCTGTTCTCACATTGTCCTCACTGCTCCAATGTAAGCCGACGACAGTCATGCCAACGGCAGTCATCTGGTTGGGGAACGGCTCGAAGTCCTTTGAGACACGCGAGCTCCTAGATGCAAGCGTGTCGACCAAGCGTGTGCGGCCGTCGTCGAATCGAGGTCCGATCCTGCGTTCCGGCAGAACATAATTTTCCGAGTAGAGGAGGATCTGTTCATCGGCACTCCGATCCGGGAAAAGTCGGAGTCGGTCCATGGAAAACTATCCAATTTGGTCTTGTACCAATTTTGATCGGCCGGCGTTGGTTTTCGTTGTGCTCGGGGCGGACCTCTATCCTGAGGTCATCCAACCAGGAAAAGTGCCATATTCGGAGGGGCCGTCTCTTGTCTTTTGATTTTTTTTTTTTTATAATATATACAAGTAGATTAATGTGTAGTTTTATTATAATAAGTTTACATATAGTTTTGGATATTTCGATTTTACGACTTTTAATAGGCCTTAAACAACTTTAACCAATGCACGACTTGCATCTTAATTCGACTGACAATTTAGTTCCGACCGACAACTGACGACTTCTGACACATATATACATATACAACCCTACTTGACTCATTCGCAATCAAAATAGCAATTAAGGTTTATCGAGGCAGCTAATATTTCTAGCAGTAACAGTGAATCAAAAAGTTTGACCAAAAATGAAATTGTTGTGGTTTCTGTGACACCGATGAAAAACTATATCATTAGCAAATTTGGTAAAGTGGTCCGATCTAAATGTTTTTCATACTTGTTTTCACCCATGTTATAAGTTGCTTAAATACCAAGTTTTATCCCAATAGCTTTAAAACAGACAGACGGGCATGGCTATATCGACTCAGCTTCTCATGCCGATCAAGATGTACCTACAAATATACTTTATACATGAGATACATTTGACGAATTTTATAAAACCCTTTGCAAGGGTATAGAAATTTGTTTGCATCTGTTGTCTACTTTAGTGAGGAGAATATCGTGTGTTAAATATTGCATTTATATTTGTATAAATATTTGCATAATATTTGTATAGCGGTAAAAGGATTAATTTATTGCTTGCAGACATTTGTTGTTTAATAAATGAAGCCCACGGAATATAATTTTAATGTTGCTGTTAAATATATGTATGTATATTATGCATTTGTAACATAGACTGTCTGCATACTCCATACAAAATAACAACAAACTTAGGTTATTATTATACAAATATCAAAAAATCTCCCCGAAGTATTTCGATCATTCGTGTTTCTGTATCCGTACTTTGGGCAATCAACTTTCAGTCCCAGCTTCCGAGAGAATTCAGCTTGTACCCTGAATGTAATCCGTTTTTGTTTCTCCTGGCCGAGGAAGTGTGTAAGCTAGCTTTAAAATAAAATCCATACCCTTTATTCTGCAATGCAACGAAGAAATTCCATATTCGTAGCAATCCGATTTTAAAATTATTTGGATTTTCACGGACATCGAAAACTTTAAAAATTCTTTCATTCACTAGCAACTTTTTTGCACTAATGAATAAAACGGCCTTCCATTATATCGACAAATACTATTCAGAAAGAGCGCATCCTGTAACAATTTGTTGTAAGTATCAACAATTAAACATTTAAATATAATTGTGCACTTGAATATGTTTATAAGTATAATTTGGTGTATGCACATAAACATAGTCTATATAGCTATAGCATGATCATATATGTATAATATACAAAAGAAAAATGTTTTTTTTAACGCATACCCTCTTATTTTGTTTGTATGGTCTAAAAACATCTGAAAATAAAGTTTCGACTATTTAGAATAACGGCAACACGTGCCGAGTTGTTCGCAAACATGTCGGTACTTGTATAGTATGGCGCAAGCACCCTGTCGCTTTGACTGCGTGAAATTACTTGTTTGTTTTCCTATGTCAATGGAGTTACGAAGTTCCAAAACGGAAATATTTTTAGTAGGGGTTGTAAAACATCAAATCACCGGTTCTAAACTTCCCGCTAACATGCAAGTACTGGCAATGTCAGTGAAAGTGCAAATCTCACAATTCGTGAGTGTAATATTTATTGGGAAAAGGCACGTATACCCAACTGTGTTAAAAAACTAGTTAACTTATACCAAGTTTGGAGAGAATCACAAAAAATGCGAAAAAAAACTCAGAAAGTGTTTAAACAGCGTCGAAATGAATTTGTTTCAAACTTAATCAATTTGTTTGACATAGCACATGCCGATGCCCTTCAATCGATTAAAATAAATGAAAATAAGATCTTCGACCAGGTCGGCCCGGTCATTTAACCGGAGTGGACAAAAAAGTAACAGACAAAGAGGAAAGGACGCGGCTTAGAATCATCGAGGAGGAAAAGCGACGTGCTAAATATTTTTCATCCTTAGATCAGTCAACATCATCTTGGGAACCACATCTAGAACAGTCATCTTCTGATTCTGAAATAATAGAATTAGAAGAAAATAGGCCCAGCGCCTCCTCTCAGCCCGATAAAACTTATATGCGGAAAAATTTTTTTTTTTTTTTTTTTTTTTTTTTTTTTTTTTTTTTTTTTTTTTTTTTTTTTTTTTTTTTTTTTTTTTTTTTTTTTTTTTTTTTTTTTTTTTTTTTTTTTTTTTTTTTTTTTTTTTTTTTTTTTTTTTTTTTTTTTTTTTTTTTTAAAAAAAAAAAAAAAAAAAAAAAAAAAAAATATCTTAACTGCCAAGTTAGTTGCCGCATTAGACAGGTGTCAGTTAAGTGAGAAGGATTCTGACTTCTGGAGTACCTCAGGGTAGTCATTTGGGTCCATTGCTATTCACTCTTTTTATCAATGATCTTCCATTGGTAGTGTCACATTCTCGGGTACTTATGTACGCGGATGATGTTAAGCTTTACCTCAGTTTTAAAGACATATCGTCTTCTTGCCTACTTCAATCGGATCTTAATGATCTTCAGAGTTGGTGTGAAACCAACCTATTAAACCTTAACGGCTCTAAATGTAAAGTTATGTCTCTTTATAGATGCACTCCATACTTAGCAACTTATTATCTTAACGACACTGCCTTAGAGAGGTTAGATATTATCAATGACTTAGGTGTTCTTATGGACCATAAATTAACCTTTAATCCTCATATTTCTGCTACAGTTAGTACACCTATGAATGTTCTTGGGTTTGTGAAACGATGGTCAAAAGAGTTTGACGATCCGTAAACAACCAAACTTCTGTATACTTCATTAATCCGTCCTATCTTAGAGTACGGATCTTGCAATTTTTGCTATTTGCTCTTCGCGGTCTAAATTGGGATCGCAATGTCAATTTGCCATCATACTCCAGTAGACTTCTTTTAATCAATCATCCTTCATTAACAAATCGTAGAGTAATGCTTGGTGCTATCTTTATTCATCAACTTTTAATAGGTGAAATATCTATTTCTCCTGAGCTATTGAACCAGTTAAACCTATCTGTACCCCGTAGACCTACTAGAAATTTTATTCCTCTATCCTTAAAACATTGTAGTTCTAACTATTCTTTGCATGAACCTTTTCGAGTCCTATGTTCTGATTACAATCTTCTGTATCCCGTAGTCAGATCAGAAGCCTCTCTTTCTCTTGTAAAAACCTCTATTTTAGCTCATTTAGCTCGTAATTAGCTGTAGTTAATCATATTTCTAATTGTTTGTCCGTTATACTTGTATTTGTCCACGCGATCGTGCCGTCCGATATACGGCTGCGCCCCACGGTCGGTAGGGCGGGAGGTGGACAGCGCTGTGCTTGGGCTCGCGCGAAACAGGCTATGTCCTGGTGTCGTATTGGCCACTTGAACGTATTTCGTATTGTACGCGTCAACGTCCAGACAATATAACTATTGAGGTTCTGGGGCACAATACTGATGAATTCCATATACGCAAGTCCTCCATTCATAGAGTTCGTACGGAAATGCAAAAAGAACGGGTTGAAACTATAAAAATTGATTTTCAAAAAAAAGGTCCCGGACACGGTAACTGTCCACTGGGACGGAAAACTATTGCCAGCTCTAGATTCACGTAAAAGTAAAGAGATAATAATATTCCCAACTTGAAACCCAAAAGAAGGAACAGGCAGATGCAGTTTGGAATGCTATTACGAACTGGAACCTTGAAGACAAAGTGCAAATTCTCTGTTGTGATACTACTACTTGTAACACAGGCCGCATAAATGGAGCATGTGTGCTTCTCGAACGAAAACTGGGTAGAGAAGTGCTTGTTTTTGCTTGCCGCCATCACGTTTATGAATAAGTACTTAAATGCGTGTTTGAAGCAAAAATCACTCAAGTAACTACAAGCCCAGATATCCCATTATTCAAGAAATTCCGAGAAAACTGGAAAATCATCTATCCCGAGAAAATCCAAAGTTGTTCAGAAACGTTATCTTGTTTAAATGTTTCGGAAATTGACAAACTGCTAGCATTATACAGAACTGAATTAACCAAAGATATCGTTAGAGATGACTATCGCGAATTAATTGAGCTTTCAATTATATTTCTTGGCGGAGATTCAGAGAAGAAATTTAAGATTCGGCCTCCAGGTGCTATGCACCAGGCTCGATGGATGGCGAAAGCCACTTATTCATTGAAAATATCGTTACTTAGATCTCAATTCAGAATTTCAAACAAGGATAAGGGAGCTCTGTTGGAAGTATGTCTGTTCATCGTGACATCCTACGTTAAACCCTGGCTCCAATGTATTTTAGCAGTAAAGGCGCCGTATCAGGATTTGTGTTTTGTGAAGGCCATGAAAAATTACGAAACAATAGACAAAAGCATTTCAAAAGCAGCATTGCAGAAGTTTTGTCAGCATTTGTGGTATTTGACAGATGAAGTATCTATTCTGGCTTTATTTGATTATGATGTCAATCTAGAAATTAAAGTAAGAATGATTTCTAACTTAACTAGAAGAAACCCAACTGCCAACAATAAACGTTACATTACATCCAACGAAGAACTCTGTAGCCAACTTTTCGGTACGTTAATTAATCTTTGAATTTGTTCTTTTACAAAGTTTGCTAATAGGTCTACAGGCTAAAAAGAAGCTGCTAGAACTGAAAGCAGTCAATGACACTGCGGAAAGAGCGGTTAAGTTAACGCAAGATTTCCATGGTTTGATCACTGTTCAAGAGGAGCAAAAACAATTTTTATTACGTTGCGTACAAGAACACAGACAGGTATATCCGGACTGTAAAAAGAAAACTATGAAAAGAAAATTGGATGATTGAAGTCTCTTTTATAATAAAAAGAAAATAAATGCGAATTATATGTTTAATTTTTAATTATTTAATTAACTTAAAAATTCAATTAAACATTTCTCTATAGTGAGCTTATAGCTTTCATACTAACTTTTAAACTTAAAGTTTAAAAAGAGTCTTTAGAGTCAAATGGAAAGAAAATAAAGGGTATGCATATTGAGATTCCGAAAAAAAAAATTCCCCCTTGTAGCACGGGACAGCCTAATGTATATACATTTGTATATGCACAAATATATATTCGCATAAGCACTGTATGCACAAGGCCAGCGTGTGAGCGCTGACCAAGCACTTTGATGCACGCGCTCCAACAATATGTATGTATGTACTGACACTCTCCGTCTCTTTTGTCACTATCGCATAAGTCGCAGAATAAAAATATATATATAAATATAGCGTAAGCAAAAGAATACTTTTTAACAATGAATCAATCTAAAAAAAATAACGTAGAGACACTGACATGTC
>JAECWI010000523.1:0-21742 GCA_018150345.1 Drosophila equinoxialis | reverse complement strand
TTATAGCCGCCATCTCTTATATAAAAGCTTTACTAGCTGCTGGAACCATTCTACAGCCGCCATTTTGAGTTTTATAGCCGCCATCTCTTATATAACAGCTATACTAGCTGCTGGAACCATTCTACAGCCGCCATTTTGAGTTTTATAGCCGCCATCTCTTATATAACAGCTATGTACTAGCTGCTGGAACCATTCTACAGCCGCCATTTTTTTTATAGAGTTTTATAGCCGCCATCTCTTATATAACAGCTTTACTAGCTGCTGGAACCATTCTACAGCCGCCATTTTGAGTTTTATAGCCGCCATCTCTTATATAACAGCTTTACTAGCTGCTGGAACCATTCTACAGCCGCCATTTTGAGTTTTATAGCCGCCATCTCTTATATAACAGCTTTACTAGCTGCTGGAACCATTCTACAGCCGCCATTTTGAGTTTTATAGCCGCCATCTCTTATAAAACAGCTATACTAGCTGCTGGAACCATTCTACAGCCGCCATTTTGAGTTTTATAGCCGCCATCTCTTATATAACAGCTTTACTAGCTGCTGGAACCATTCTACAGCCGCCATTTTGAGTTTTATAGCCGCCATCTCTTATATAACAGCTATACTAGCTGCTGGAACCATTCTACAGCCGCCATTTTGAGTTTTATAGCCGCCATCTCTTATATAACAGCTTTACTAGCTGCTGGAACCATTCTACAGCCGCCATTTTGAGTTTTATAGCCGCCATCTCTTATATAACAGCTTTACTAGCTGCTGGAACCATTCTACAGCCGCCATTTTGAGTTTTATAGCCGCCATCTCTTATATAACAGCTTTACTAGCTGCTGGAACCATTCTACAGCCGCCATTTTGAGTTTTATAGCCGCCATCTCTTATATAACAGCTATACTAGCTGCTGGAACCATTCTACAGCCGCCATTTTGAGTTTTATAGCCGCCATCTCTTATATAACAGCTATACTAGCTGCTGGAACCATTCTACAGCCGCCATTTTGAGTTTTATAGCCGCCATCTCTTATATAACAGCTATACTAGCTGCTGGAACCATTCTACAGCCGCCATTTTGAGTTTTATAGCCGCCATCTCTTATATAACAGCTTTACTAGCTGCTGGAACCATTCTACAGCCGCCATTTTGAGTTTTATAGCCGCCATCTCTTATATAACAGCTTTATTAGAACTGCTGGAACCATTCTACAGCCGCCATTTTGAGTTTTATAGCCGCCATCTCTTATATAACAGCTTTACTAGCTGCTGGAACCATTCTACAGCCGCCATTTTGAGTTTTATAGCCGCCATCTCTTATATAACAGCTTTACTAGCTGCTGGAACCATTCTACAGCCGCCATTTTGAGTTTTATAGCCGCCATCTCTTATATAACAGCTATACTAGCTGCTGGAACCATTCTACAGCCGCCATTTTGAGTTTTATAGCCGCCATCTCTTATATAACAGCTTTACTAGCTGCTGGAACCATTCTACAGCCGCCATTTTGAGTTTTATAGCCGCCATCTCTTATATAACAGCTATACTAGCTGCTGGAACCATTCTACAGCCGCCATTTTGAGTTTTATAGCCGCCATCTCTTATATAACAGCTATACTAGCTGCTGGAACCATTCTACAGCCGCCATTTTGAGTTTTATAGCCGCCATCTCTTATATAACAGCTATACTAGCTGCTGGAACCATTCTACAGCCGCCATTTTGAGTTTTATAGCCGCCATCTCTTATATAACAGCTATACTAGCTGCTGGAACCATTCTACAGCCGCCATTTTGAGTTTTATAGCCGCCATCTCTTATATAACAGCTATACTAGCTGCTGGAACCATTCTACAGCCGCCATTTTGAGTTTTATAGCCGCCATCTCTTATATAACAGCTTTACTAGCTGCTGGAACCATTCTACAGCCGCCATTTTGAGTTTTATAGCCGCCATCTCTTATATAACAGCTTTACTAGCTGCTGGAACCATTCTACAGCCGCCATTTTGAGTTTTATAGCCGCCATCTCTTATATAACAGCTTTACTAGCTGCTGGAACCATTCTACAGCCGCCATTTTGAGTTTTATAGCCGCCATCTCTTATATAACAGCTATACTAGCTGCTGGAACCATTCTACAGCCGCCATTTTGAGTTTTATAGCCGCCATCTCTTATATAACAGCTATACTAGCTGCTGGAACCATTCTACAGCCGCCATTTTGAGTTTTATAGCCGCCATCTCTTATATAACAGCTTTACTAGCTGCTGGAACCATTCTACAGCCGCCATTTTGAGTTTTATAGCCGCCATCTCTTATATAACAGCTTTACTAGCTGCTGGAACCATTCTACAGCCGCCATTTTGAGTTTTATAGCCGCCATCTCTTATATAACAGCTTTACTAGCTGCTGGAACCATTCTACAGCCGCCATTTTGAGTTTTATAGCCGCCATCTCTTATATAACAGCTTTACTAGCTGCTGGAACCATTCTACAGCCGCCATTTTGAGTTTTATAGCCGCCATCTCTTATATAACAGCTTTACTAGCTGCTGGAACCATTCTACAGCCGCCATTTTGAGTTTTATAGCCGCCATCTCTTATATAACAGCTTTACTAGCTGCTGGAACCATTCTACAGCCGCCATTTTGAGTTTTATAGCCGCCATCTCTTATATAACAGCTTTACTAGCTGCTGGAACCATTCTACAGCCGCCATTTTGAGTTTTATAGCCGCCATCTCTTATATAACAGCTTTACTAGCTGCTGGAACCATTCTACAGCCGCCATTTTGAGTTTTATAGCCGCCATCTCTTATATAACAGCTTTACTAGCTGCTGGAACCATTCTACAGCCGCCATTTTGAGTTTTATAGCCGCCATCTCTTATATAACAGCTTTACTAGCTGCTGGAACCATTCTACAGCCGCCATTTTGAGTTTTATAGCCGCCATCTCTTATATAACAGCTATACTAGCTGCTGGAACCATTCTACAGCCGCCATTTTGAGTTTTATAGCCGCCATCTCTTATATAACAGCTATAACTAGCTGCTGGAACCATTCTACAGCCGCCATTTTGAGTTTTATAGCCGCCATCTCTTATATAACAGCTTTACTAGCTGCTGGAACCATTCTACAGCCGCCATTTTGAGTTTTATAGCCGCCATCTCTTATATAACAGCTATACTAGCTGCTGGAACCATTCTACAGCCGCCATTTTGAGTTTTATAGCCGCCATCTCTTATATAACAGCTATACTAGCTGCTGGAACCATTCTACAGCCGCCATTTTGAGTTTTATAGCCGCCATCTCTTATATAACAGCTTTACTAGCTGCTGGAACCATTCTATAGCCGCCATTTTGAGTTTTATAGCCGCCATCTCTTATATAACAGCTTTACTAGCTGCTGGAACCATTCTACAGCCGCCATTTTGAGTTTTATAGCCGCCATCTCTTATATAACAGCTTTACTAGCTGCTGGAACCATTCTACAGCCGCCATTTTGGGTTTTATAGCCGCCATCTCTTATATAACAGCTTTACTAGCTGCTGGAACCATTCTACAGCCGCCATTTTGAGTTTTATAGCCGCCATCTCTTATATAACAGCTTTACTAGCTGCTGGAACCATTCTACAGCCGCCATTTTGAGTTTTATAGCCGCCATCTCTTATATAACAGCTTTACTAGCTGCTGGAACCATTCTATAGCCGCCATTTTGAGTTTTATAGCCGCCATCTCTTATATAACAGCTATACCAGCTGCTGGAACCATTCTACAGCCGCCATTTTGAGTTTTATAGCCGCCATCTCTTATATAACAGCTTTACTAGCTGCTGGAACCATTCTACAGCCGCCATTTTGAGTTTTATAGCCGCCATCTCTTATATAACAGCTTTACTAGCTGCTGGAACCATTCTACAGCCGCCATTTTGAGTTTTATAGCCGCCATCTCTTATATAACAGCTATACTAGCTGCTGGAACCATTCTACAGCCGCCATTTTGAGTTTTATAGCCGCCATCTCTTATATAACAGCTTTACTAGCTGCTGGAACCATTCTACAGCCGCCATTTTGAGTTTTATAGCCGCCATCTCTTATATAACAGCTTTACTAGCTGCTGGAACCATTCTACAGCCGCCATTTTGAGTTTTATAGCCGCCATCTCTTATATAACAGCTATACTAGCTGCTGGAACCATTCTACAGCCGCCATTTTGAGTTTTATAGCCGCCATCTCTTATATAACAGCTTTACTAGCTGCTGGAACCATTCTACAGCCGCCATTTTGAGTTTTATAGCCGCCATCTCTTATATAACAGCTTTACTAGCTGCTGGAACCATTCTACAGCCGCCATTTTGGGTTTTATAGCCGCCATCTCTTATATAACAGCTTTACTAGCTGCTGGAACCATTCTATAGCCGCCATTTTGAGTTTTATAGCCGCCATCTCTTATATAACAGCTTTACCAGCTGCTGGAACCATTCTACAGCCGCCATTTTGAGTTTTATAGCCGCCATCTCTTATATAACAGCTTTACTAGCTGCTGGAACCATTCTACAGCCGCCATTTTGAGTTTTATAGCCGCCATCTCTTATATAACAGCTTTACTAGCTGCTGGAACCATTCTATAGCCGCCATTTTGAGTTTTATAGCCGCCATCTCTTATATAACAGCTTTACCAGCTGCTGGAACCATTCTACAGCCGCCATTTTGAGTTTTATAGCCGCCATCTCTTATATAACAGCTTTACTAGCTGCTGGAACCATTCTACAGCCGCCATTTTGAGTTTTATAGCCGCCATCTTTTATATAACAGCTTTACTAGCTGCTGGAACCATTCTACAGCCGCCATTTTGAGTTTTACTAGCCGCCATCTCTTATATAACAGCTTTACTAGCTGCTGGAACCATTCTACAGCCGCCATTTTGAGTTTTATAGCCGCCATCTCTTTATTTATACAGCTTCTAACCAGCTGCTGGAACCATTCTATTTTACAGCCGCCATCTCTTATATAACAGCTTTACTAGCTGCTGGAACCATTCTACAGCCGCCATTTTGAGTTTTATAGCCGCCATCTCTTATATAACAGCTTTACTAGCTGCTGGAACCATTCTACAGCCGCCATTTTGAGTTTTATAGCCGCCATCTCTTATATAACAGCTATACTAGCTGCTGGAACCATTCTACAGCCGCCATTTTGAGTTTTATAGCCGCCATCTCTTATATAACAGCTATACTAGCTGCTGGAACCATTCTACAGCCGCCATTTTGAGTTTTATAGCCGCCATCTCTTATATAACAGCTTTACTAGCTGCTGGAACCATTCTACAGCCGCCATTTTGAGTTTTATAGCCGCCATCTCTTATATAACAGCTTTACTAGCTGCTGGAACCATTCTACAGCCGCCATTTTGGAGTTTTATAGCCGCCATCTCTTATATAACAGCTATACTAGCTGCTGGAACCATTCTACAGCCGCCATTTTGAGTTTTATAGCCGCCATCTCTTATATAACAGCTATACTAGCTGCTGGAACCATTCTACAGCCGCCATTTTGAGTTTTATAGCCGCCATCTCTTATATAACAGCTATACTAGCTGCTGGAACCATTCTACAGCCGCCATTTTGAGTTTTATAGCCGCCATCTCTTATATAACAGCTATACTAGCTGCTGGAACCATTCTACAGCCGCCATTTTGAGTTTTATAGCCGCCATCTCTTATATAACAGCTTTACTAGCTGCTGGAACCATTCTACAGCCGCCATTTTGAGTTTTATAGCCGCCATCTCTTATATAACAGCTATACTAGCTGCTGGAACCATTCTACAGCCGCCATTTTGAGTTTTATAGCCGCCATCTCTTATATAACAGCTATACTAGCTGCTGGAACCATTCTACAGCCGCCATTTTGAGTTTTATAGCCGCCATCTCTTATATAACAGCTATACTAGCTGCTGGAACCATTCTACAGCCGCCATTTTGAGTTTTATAGCCGCCATCTCTTATATAACAGCTTTACTAGCTGCTGGAACCATTCTACAGCCGCCATTTTGAGTTTTATAGCCGCCATCTCTTATATAACAGCTATACTAGCTGCTGGAACCATTCTACAGCCGCCATTTTGAGTTTTATAGCCGCCATCTCTTATATAACAGCTATACTAGCTGCTGGAACCATTCTACAGCCGCCATTTTGAGTTTTATAGCCGCCATCTCTTATATAACAGCTTTACTAGCTGCTGGAACCATTCTACAGCCGCCATTTTGAGTTTTATAGCCGCCATCTCTTATATAACAGCTTTACTAGCTGCTGGAACCATTCTACAGCCGCCATTTTGAGTTTTATAGCCGCCATCTCTTATATAACAGCTATACTAGCTGCTGGAACCATTCTACAGCCGCCATTTTGAGTTTTATAGCCGCCATCTCTTATATAACAGCTATACTAGCTGCTGGAACCATTCTACAGCCGCCATTTTGAGTTTTATAGCCGCCATCTCTTATATAACAGCTTTACTAGCTGCTGGAACCATTCTACAGCCGCCATTTTGAGTTTTATAGCCGCCATCTCTTATATAACAGCTTTACTAGCTGCTGGAACCATTCTACAGCCGCCATTTTGAGTTTTATAGCCGCCATCTCTTATATAACAGCTTTACTAGCTGCTGGAACCATTCTACAGCCGCCATTTTGAGTTTTATAGCCGCCATCTCTTATATAACAGCTATACTAGCTGCTGGAACCATTCTACAGCCGCCATTTTGAGTTTTATAGCCGCCATCTCTTATATAACAGCTATACTAGCTGCTGGAACCATTCTACAGCCGGCATTTTGAGTTTTATAGCCGCCATCTCTTATATAACAGCTTTACTAGCTGCTGGAACCATTCTACAGCCGCCATTTTGAGTTTTATAGCCGGCATCTCTTATATAACAGCTTTACTAGCTGCTGGAACCATTCTACAGCCGCCATTTTGAGTTTTATCGCCGCCATCTCTTATATAACAGCTATACTAGCTGCTGGAACTATTATACAGCCGCCATTTTGAGTTTTATAGCCGCCATCTCTTATATAACAGCTTTACTAGCTGCTGGAACCATTCTACAGCCGCCATTTTGAGTTTTATAGCCGCCATCTCTTATATAACAGCTTTACTAGCTGCTGGAACCATTCTACAGCCGCCATTTTGAGTTTTATAGCCGCCATCTCTTATATAACAGCTATACTAGCTGCTGGAACCATTCTACAGCCGCCATTTTGAGTTTTATAGCCGCCATCTCTTATATAACAGCTATACTAGCTGCTGGAACCATTCTACAGCCGCCATTTTGAGTTTTATAGCCGCCATCTCTTATATAACAGCTTTACTAGCTGCTGGAACCATTCTACAGCCGCCATTTTGAGTTTTATAGCCGCCATCTCTTATATAACAGCTATACTAGCTGCTGGAACCATTCTACAGCCGCCATTTTGAGTTTTATAGCCGCCATCTCTTATATAACAGCTATACTAGCTGCTGGAACCATTCTACAGCCGCCATTTTGAGTTTTATAGCCGCCATCTCTTATATAACAGCTTTACTAGCTGCTGGAACCATTCTACAGCCGCCATTTTGAGTTTTATAGCCGCCATCTCTTATATAACAGCTATACTAGCTGCTGGAACCATTCTACAGCCGCCATTTTGAGTTTTATAGCCGCCATCTGTTATATAACAGCTATACTAGCTGCTGGAACCATTCTACAGCCGCCATTTTGAGTTTTATAGCCGCCATCTCTTACATAACAGCTATACTAGCTGCTGGAACCATTATACAGCCGCCATTTTGAGTTTTATAGCCGCCATCTCTTATATAACAGCTATACTAACTACTAGAACCATTGTACAGCCGCCATTTTGAGTTTTATAGCCGCCATCTCTTACATAACAGCTATACTAGCTGCTGGAACCACTATACAGCCGTCATTTTGAGATTTATAGCCGCCATCTCTTATATAACAGCTGTTCACGCCACCGGGTGAACAGCAGGGTGTGGAGGGTAGGGTGTTTTTCCAAAACCGAAATTCGGTCATACTGAGGAAGGTGACGAAGGGTTCTCCAGTAAATCGCCATATTCAATCCAGTACGAGCATCTAACCCGAACACCCGTTCTTTCACTGTGCTTTTTTTCCGATATTGTATTTTTCCAACCCGAAACATTTTCGTGTGTGTCGGGACCTTTTGTAAAGAAAATAAATAAACCAAAATTAATTATAAACGAAGTTTTGCGCGCGTTTCAATTTCATTCCTCACTCACCAGACCCCTGAAGAAATTGGCACCCGCCAAACACTTGTGACCTATTTGGATCCTTCCGCCCCGCTACGAACATTGGTCCTTCGAGCCGGATATCCTTCCGCTCTTCCAGCTTGCATCGGCGGAATTCCTGATAAGTACAACATTTCTTAATAAAAATCTCATTCACATTATACCCCATTGCAAACTTATAAAAGTGTGAGGTTTCCCGCTCTTCCATAGCGACCTACACACTTTTGTATACTTGTATGTACATACCTGACCTGTTCCAAAGGTTACATGGTTTATGAAGTGCCTTTTTCCCATTCTTTTAAATTCTGAATGTCTAAAAGTCCAATTGCATAACAATACATATGTATGTACATATATGTATGTATACATATATATACGTACATGTAAAAACAGCTGTTTTCTAACCTGCAAGTAAAAGTGTTTATAAAGTACCACTTACCTTTCCTTAAAGTGTAAAGCACACTCCACGGGCTGATCATTAGTCCAGCGGCATAAATTATTTATGCCAAATACTTTGTATATGCATACATATATATGTATGTACATACATACATACATATGTAATAATTTTTGCCGCGGTAAGCACACTCATACGACATACTTACATATATACATATGTATGTACATATATGTACATATGTCCACATACAATTTGATTCCACCCACACAAAATAAATTGCAGCCACTCCGGTTGGCTCTCCGCAATTTAATAATTCGAAACCTACATAATTAAAGCAGGAAATCGTGATCTTCGTTAAACAATTTAAAATTAATTAAATTCATAAAAAAAAAAAAAACAAAAAGTCTAAGGCGAAGAGCAGACTGGTCACGACATCCATTCCATCGTGATTTCGTATGCAAAAAATATTTCAATCGACTGATTGAATTTAATTCGCAAAATATTTTCTAACGAAAAATAAGTACAATTTTATTTATATGGAATTAGTATTTTGTCTTGGAGCATTTTTGATTTTTTCCTCACAGATCCATGAAATTTATCTAGTCCGTTTAACGAAAATTAATTCCGAGTTTTTTGCCCTCCATTGAAAAGTAATCCTACTGATCTCAATTTCTCCATATTTTTGTTTTTTTTATACTCTTATAAATTTCAACAAATTTCCACATTGTATAAATTTTAATATCCAAGTGATTATATATCCTTATAATTATTCACACAACTGCGAGGAAAATTATAAATTCTTCTAATTTCATTTATCCATTGTGTTCATTAAAACGAGGAGACATTTTTCCTTCTCACTCCTCTATCCTTAAATTATACAGTCCACTTACAGCTTCGTTTCGATCTCCTCGCTTGAGAGCTCTAATTCCAAGCAGTTTTTTGTTTCCATTCGATTCGTAATAGCTCAGAGAACACTCTACGATGTCTCTTTCCGACTTTGTTGCCGTGTGCGAGGCATTAACGGCGTTCGAGGCTCGCGAGGCCCAGGCTTTAGCGGACGATGTGCCACTCGTCTCCATTAAAATACACTTAGACCAGCTTAAGTCGCTTTGGGCACAAGTCGAGGCAGAGTTTTCACGATGTTATAAGGCCTTGACGGCTCAAAAGAAGGAAGATAGTCCGAAGCACATAGCTACAATTAAAGCTAAACATGAATATTGTTATATGGTATATGTTCGAGGCGGGACTTTGTTTGGAGAGCGAATCGAGCAGCTGTCAGCGAAAACGGTTCCCCCACCAGTCAGACTCTCCGTCGATTCCACCCATCAAAGCCACACAGTTCCCCCGTGTGAAGTCGAAATCTTCAACGGAGACAGCCTGGCTTGGCCTACATTCCGTGATTTGTTTACCGCGATTTTTATCCATAATCCAAGCCTAACACAAGTGGAGAAACTGTACCACTTAAGTTGCAAAACTCGCGGTGAAGCCAGAGCCATTGTTTCTAGGTCACCCTTGACCAATGAAGGGTTCCAGTCCGCGTGGGATAACCTCACTGCGCGATACGAAAATAATCGATTATTGATTATGAGCCAAGCCAAGCAGCTTCTACAGATCCCAGCTGTAACCCAAGAGTCTGGCAAAGCGTTGAGAGAACTGCAGACGTCAATTCAAGGTTGCTTAACCGGTCTTGAGCTTTCCGGGGCTCGTACAGACAATTGGGATATCCTTCTCATAGCAATCTGTACGAGCAAAATGCCCAAAGCCACCCTTCTGTTGTGGGAACAGTCCGTTCCAAATAAGACCTCCGTCTCATCCTGGGACGACCTGAATCGATTCCTAACTGATCGCCACCGTGTACTAGAGGCCACAGATGTCCTTCAACCAAGCTCTAGCGGTCAGGCCTTTCCATCCGTGAGCCGAAAACCTACGGCACGAACTCAGGCCTTTTCCACTCAAGTGCAAGAGAGCTCAGCACCTGATGCTTGTATAATTCCGAATCCTGCGTCCTCCGATTCTTCCAGCAGCCCCCATGTAAACGTGGGAAGTTACTTCGCATCCACTCGCAACACTGGCCTCCTGGGTACTGCGAGGGTAACTATTCATCATCGTGGCAAGCAGTTTCAAATCCGCGCTTTGATTGATATGGGATCCGAAGCATCCTTTATTTCCCAAAGAATGTTTGAATTGATTAATCCTCCAAGCTGCAAGGTATCAACTAGCATTCGCGGCATTGGGCAATGCGATGCGGGTAGCGGCGACAAAGTGTGCCGCTTACAGATTTCTCCTCCTGACGAACCGCTGCGACAGTTCGAAGCAGTCGCCGTGGTGCTGCCTAGTGTAGCTGAAGCACTTCCGTCCTGCGCCGTCCCGAATAAGGTGAAGCAGGATTCGCTTGACCTTCCGCTCGCTGATCCGCAATTTCACCAAAAAGCTCCTGTGGATTTGGTGCTTGGAGCCGAGCTCCTTCCCACTATCCTCGGGGAACGAATCATCAAGAATGTTGGTGATTCTTTCGTGGGGATCGAGACGATGTTCGGATGGGTTCTCTGTGGATCCGTTACTGGAAAACCCAGAAGGTCTCGGTCCACCTCCTCCAGCAGTCCGAAGATGTCTCTAAAGGCAGCAGCACCATCCGATTTAGAACGCAGTTCCAATTGCTTCAGGTGCCGCGTTTGTCAAGGGGCACACGCGCTCCGTCAGTGCCGACAGTTTCGAGGACTACGAGCTGACGACAGGCTACGGGTAGTCTTGAGCAACGGATACTGCCCAAACTGTTTGGCTCATGAGCATTCCAATGGTTCCTGCAGGAGCACAGCAGGATGCCATCGATGTGGCAAGCAACACCACACGCTCTTGCACATCGGCAGCTCAGTCGCGTACATCCAACCCAAAGCGTCCAAAGAGCAAAGACCCGAAAGGCACCCGCCTTTCATTCGGACTTCTATCCAGAGGTCATCAGTCATCGCGCCGCCTACACCATCTACATCCAAAGTTCCCCCTCCATCTCCACCCGTGTCTTGGCGATCCAGAACGCTGCCATCCCCCATCCTTAGACATGTCCAGCGAGGCAATTGCAACTTGTTGCAAGGGGGCGGTATGTTCACGCCACCGGGTGAACAGCAGAGTGTGAGGGGTAGGGTTTTTTCCAAAAACCGAATTCGGTCATACTGAGGAAGGTGACGAAGGGTTCTCCAGTAAATCGCCATATTCAATCCAGTACGAGCATCTAACCCGAACACCCGTTCTTTCACTGTGCTTTTTTTCCGATATTGTATTTTTCCAACCCGAAACATTTTCGTGTGTGTCGGGACATTTTGTAAAGAAAATAAATAAACCAAAATTAATTATAAACGAAGTTTTGCGCGCGTTTCAATTTCATTCCTCACTCACCAGACCCCTGAAGAAATTGGCACCCGCCAAACACTTGTGACCTATTTGGATCCTTCCGCCCCGCTACGAACATTGGTCCTTCGAGCCGGATATCCTTCCGCTCTTCCAGCTTGCATCGGCGGAATTCCTGATAAGTACAACATTTCTTAATAAAAATCTCATTCACATTATACCCCATTGCAAACTTATAAAAGTGTGAGGTTTCCCGCTCTTCCATAGCGACCTACACACTTTTGTATACTTGTATGTACATACCTGACCTGTTCCAAAGGTTACATGGTTTATGAAGTGCCTTTTTCCCATTCTTTTAAATTCTGAATGTCTAAAAGTCCAATTGCATAACAATACATATGTATGTACATATATGTATGTATACATATATATACGTACATGTAAAAACAGCTGTTTTCTAACCTGCAAGTAAAAGTGTTTATAAAGTACCACTTACCTTTCCTTAAAGTGTAAAGCACACTCCACGGGCTGATCATTAGTCCAGCGGCATAAATTATTTATGCCAAATACTTTGTATATGCATACATATATATGTATGTACATACATACATACATATGTAATAATTTTTGCCGCGGTAAGCACACTCATACGACATACTTACATATATACATATGTATGTACATATATGTACATATGTCCACATACAATTTGATTCCACCCACACAAAATAAATTGCAGCCACTCCGGTTGGCTCTCCGCAATTTAATAATTCGAAACCTACATAATTAAAGCAGGAAATCGTGATCTTCGTTAAACAATTTAAAATTAATTAAATTCATAAAACATAAACAACGGCAGAACAGCTGACTCCCGATCAGTGCTGACACTCAAGTCTCATCAGTGCTGACACTTGAGCCAAGCCGTGACTCGGTCACGACATCCATTTTTTCCATCGTGATTTTCGTATTGTGCAAAAAATATTTCAATCGACTGATTGAATTTAATTCGCAAAATATTTTCTAACGAAAAATAAGTACAATTTTATTTATATGGAATTAGTATTTTGTCTTGGAGCATTTTTGATTTTTTCCTCACAGATCCATGAAATTTATCTAGTCCGTTTAACGAAAATTAATTCCGAGTTTTTTGCCCTCCATTGAAAAGTAATCCTACTGATCTCAATTTCTCCATATTTTTGTTTTTTTTTATACTCTTATAAATTTCAACAAATTTCCACATTGTATAAATTTTAATATCCAAGTGATTATATATCCTTATAATTATTCACACAACTGCGAGGAAAATTATAAATTCTTCTAATTTCATTTATCCATTGTGTTCATTAAAAAGAGGAGACATTTTTCCTTCTCACTCCTCTATCCTTAAATTATACAGTCCACTTACAGCTTCGTTTCGATCTCCTCGCTTGAGAGCTCTAATTCCAAGCAGTTTTTTGTTTCCATTCGATTCGTAATAGCTCAGAGAACACTCTACGATGTCTCTTTCCGACTTTGTTGCCGTGTGCGAGGCATTAACGGCGTTCGAGGCTCGCGAGGCCCAGGCTTTAGCGGACGATGTGCCACTCGTCTCCATTAAAATACACTTAGACCAGCTTAAGTCGCTTTGGGCACAAGTCGAGGCAGAGTTTTCACGATGTTATAAGGCCTTGACGGCTCAAAAGAAGGAAGATAGTCCGAAGCACATAGCTACAATTAAAGCTAAACATGAATATTGTTATATGGTATATGTTCGAGGCGGGACTTTGTTTGGAGAGCGAATCGAGCAGCTGTCAGCGAAAACGGTTCCCCCACCAGTCAGACTCTCCGTCGATTCCACCCATCAAAGCCACACAGTTCCCCCGTGTGAAGTCGAAATCTTCAACGGAGACAGCCTGGCTTGGCCTACATTCCGTGATTTGTTTACCGCGATTTTTATCCATAATCCAAGCCTAACACAAGTGGAGAAACTGTACCACTTAAGTTGCAAAACTCGCGGTGAAGCCAGAGCCATTGTTTCTAGGTCACCCTTGACCAATGAAGGGTTCCAGTCCGCGTGGGATAACCTCACTGCGCGATACGAAAATAATCGATTATTGATTATGAGCCAAGCCAAGCAGCTTCTACAGATCCCAGCTGTAACCCAAGAGTCTGGCAAAGCGTTGAGAGAACTGCAGACGTCAATTCAAGGTTGCTTAACCGGTCTTGAGCTTTCCGGGGCTCGTACAGACAATTGGGATATCCTTCTCATAGCAATCTGTACGAGCAAAATGCCCAAAGCCACCCTTCTGTTGTGGGAACAGTCCGTTCCAAATAAGACCTCCGTCTCATCCTGGGACGACCTGAATCGATTCCTAACTGATCGCCACCGTGTACTAGAGGCCACAGATGTCCTTCAACCAAGCTCTAGCGGTCAGGCCTTTCCATCCGTGAGCCGAAAACCTACGGCACGAACTCAGGCCTTTTCCACTCAAGTGCAAGAGAGCTCAGCACCTGATGCTTGTATAATTCCGAATCCTGCGTCCTCCGATTCTTCCAGCAGCCCCCATGTAAACGTGGGAAGTTACTTCGCATCCACTCGCAACACTGGCCTCCTGGGTACTGCGAGGGTAACTATTCATCATCGTGGCAAGCAGTTTCAAATCCGCGCTTTGATTGATATGGGATCCGAAGCATCCTTTATTTCCCAAAGAATGTTTGAATTGATTAATCCTCCAAGCTGCAAGGTATCAACTAGCATTCGCGGCATTGGGCAATGCGATGCGGGTAGCGGCGACAAAGTGTGCCGCTTACAGATTTCTCCTCCTGACGAACCGCTGCGACAGTTCGAAGCAGTCGCCGTGGTGCTGCCTAGTGTAGCTGAAGCACTTCCGTCCTGCGCCGTCCCGAATAAGGTGAAGCAGGATTCGCTTGACCTTCCGCTCGCTGATCCGCAATTTCACCAAAAAGCTCCTGTGGATTTGGTGCTTGGAGCCGAGCTCCTTCCCACTATCCTCGGGGAACGAATCATCAAGAATGTTGGTGATTCTTTCGTGGGGATCGAGACGATGTTCGGATGGGTTCTCTGTGGATCCGTTACTGGAAAACCCAGAAGGTCTCGGTCCACCTCCTCCAGCAGTCCGAAGATGTCTCTAAAGGCAGCAGCACCATCCGATTTAGAACGCAGTTCCAATTGCTTCAGGTGCCGCGTTTGTCAAGGGGCACACGCGCTCCGTCAGTGCCGACAGTTTCGAGGACTACGAGCTGACGACAGGCTACGGGTAGTCTTGAGCAACGGATACTGCCCAAACTGTTTGGCTCATGAGCATTCCAATGGTTCCTGCAGGAGCACAGCAGGATGCCATCGATGTGGCAAGCAACACCACACGCTCTTGCACATCGGCAGCTCAGTCGCGTACATCCAACCCAAAGCGTCCAAAGAGCAAAGACCCGAAAGGCACCCGCCTTTCATTCGGACTTCTATCCAGAGGTCATCAGTCATCGCGCCGCCTACACCATCTACATCCAAAGTTCCCCCTCCATCTCCACCCGTGTCTTGGCGATCCAGAACGCTGCCATCCCCCATCCTTAGACATGTCCAGCGAGGCAATTGCAACTTGTTGCAAGGGGGGGCGGTATGTTCACGCCACCGGGTGAACAGCAGAGTGTGAGGGGTAGGGTTTTTTCCAAAAACCGAATTCGGTCATACTGAGGAAGGTGACGAAGGGTTCTCCAGTAAATCGCCATATTCAATCCAGTACGAGCATCTAACCCGAACACCCGTTCTTTCACTGTGCTTTTTTTCCGATATTGTATTTTTCCAACCCGAAACATTTTCGTGTGTGTCGGGACATTTTGTAAAGAAAATAAATAAACCAAAATTAATTATAAACGAAGTTTTGCGCGCGTTTCAATTTCATTCCTCACTCACCAGACCCCGGAAGAAATTGGACAGCCGCCAAACACTTGTGACCTTTTGATAGCCTTCCGCCATCTCTTACGAACAACAGCTTTATTAGCTGCTGGAACCATTCTACAGCCGCCATTTTGAGTTTTATAGCCGCCATCTCTTATATAACAGCTATATTAGCTGCTGGAACCATTCTACAGCCGCCATTTGTTTAACCGCCATCTCTTATATAACAGCTATACTAGCTGCTGGAACCATTCTACAGCCGCCATTTTGAGTTTTATAGCCGCCATCTCTTATATAACAGCTATACTAGCTGCTGGAACCATTCTACAGCCGCCATTTTGAGTTTTATAGCCGCCATCTCTTTTATATAACAGCTATACTAGCTGCTGGAACCATTCTACAGCCGCCATTTTGAGTTTTATAGCCGCCATCTCTTATATAACAGCTATACTAGCTGCTGGAACCATTCTACAGCCGCCATTTTGAGTTTTATAGCCGCCATCTCTTATATAACAGCTATACTAGCTGCTGGAACCATTCTACAGCCGCCATTTTGAGTTTTATAGCCGCCATCTCTTATATAACAGCTATACTAGCTGCTGGAACCATTCTACAGCCGCCATTTTGAGTTTTATAGCCGCCATCTCTTAATAACAGCTATACTAGCTGCTGGAACCATTCTACAGCCTCCATTTTGAGTTTTATAGCCGCCATCTCTTATATAACAGCTATACTAGCTGCTGGAACCATTCTACAGCCGCCATTTTGAGTTTTATAGCCGCCATCTCTTATATAACAGCTTTACTAGCTGCTGGAACCATTCTACAGCCGCCATTTTGAGTTTTATAGCCGCCATCTCTTATATAACAGCTTTACTAGCTGCTGGAACCATTCTACAGCCGCCATTTTGAGTTTTATAGCCGCCATCTCTTATATAACAGCTATACTAGCTGCTGGAACCATTCTACAGCCGCCATTTTGAGTTTTATAGCCGCCATCTCTTATATAACAGCTATACTAGCTGCTGGAACCATTCTACAGCCGCCATTTTGAGTTTTATAGCCGCCATCTCTTATATAACAGCTATACTAGCTGCTGGAACCATTCTACAGCCGCCATTTTGAGTTTTATAGCCGCCATCCCTTATATAACAGCTATACTAGCTGCTGGAACCATTCTACAGCCGCCATTTTGAGTTTTATAGCCGCCATCTCTTATATAACAGCTATACTAGCTGCTGGAACCATTCTACAGCCGCCATTTTGAGTTTTATAGCCGCCATCTCTTATATAACAGCTATACTAGCTGCTGGAACCATTCTACAGCCGCCATTTTGAGTTTTATAGCCGCCATCTCTTATATAACAGCTATACTAGCTGCTGGAACCATTCTACAGCCGCCATTTTGAGTTTTATAGCCGCCATCTCTTATATAACAGCTATACTAGCTGCTGGAACCATTCTACAGCCGCCATTTTGAGTTTTATAGCCGCCATCTCTTATATAACAGCTATACTAGCTGCTGGAACCATTCTACAGCCGCCATTTTGGGTTTTATAGCCGCCATCTCTTATATAACAGCTATACTAGCTGCTGGAACCATTCTACAGCCGCCATTTTGAGTTTTATAGCCGCCATCTCTTATATAACAGCTATACTAGCTGCTGGAACCATTCTACAGCCGCCATTTTGAGTTTTATAGCCGCCATCTCTTATATAACAGCTATACTAGCTGCTGGAACCATTCTACAGCCGCCATTTTGAGTTTTATAGCCGCCATCTCTTATATAACAGCTATACTAGCTGCTGGAACCATTCTACAGCCGCCATTTTGAGTTTTATAGCCGCCATCTCTTATATAACAGCTATACTAGCTGCTGGAACCATTCTACAGCCGCCATTTTGAGTTTTATAGCCGCCATCTCTTATATAACAGCTATACTAGCTGCTGGAACCATTCTACAGCCGCCATTTTGAGTTTTATCGCCGCCATCTCTTATATAACAGCTATACTAGCTGCTGGAACCATTCTACAGCCGCCATTTTGAGTTTTATAGCCGCCATCTCTTATATAACAGCTATACTAGCTGCTGGAACCATTCTACAGCCGCCATTTTGAGTTTTATAGCCGCCATCTCTTATATAACAGCTATACTAGCTGCTGGAACCATTCTACAGCCGCCATTTTGAGTTTTATAGCCGCCATCTCTTATATAACAGCTATACTAGCTGCTGGAACCATTCTACAGCCGCCATTTTGAGTTTTATAGCCGCCATCTCTTATATAACAGCTATACTAGCTGCTGGAACCATTCTACAGCCGCCATTTTGAGTTTTATAGCCGCCATCTCTTATATAACAGCTATACTAGCTGCTGGAACCATTCTACAGCCGCCATTTTGAGTTTTATAGCCGCCATCTCTTATATAACAGCTATACTAGCTGCTGGAACCATTCTACAGCCGCCATTTTGAGTTTTATAGCCGCCATCTCTTATATAACAGCTATACTAGCTGCTGGAACCATTCTACAGCCGCCATTTTGAGTTTTATAGCCGCCATCTCTTATATAACAGCTATACTAGCTGCTGGAACCATTCTACAGCCGCCATTTTGAGTTTTATAGCCGCCATCTCTTATATAACAGCTATACTAGCTGCTGGAACCATTCTACAGCCGCCATTTTGAGTTTTATAGCCGCCATCTCTTATATAACAGCTATACTAGCTGCTGGAACCATTCTACAGCCGCCATTTTGAGTTTTATAGCCGCCATCTCTTATATAACAGCTATACTAGCTGCTGGAACCATTCTACAGCCGCCATTTTGAGTTTTATAGCCGCCATCTCTTATATAACAGCTTTACTAGCTGCTGGAACCATTCTACAGCCGCCATTTTGAGTTTTATAGCCGCCATCTCTTATATAACAGCTATACTAGCTGCTGGAACCATTCTACAGCCGCCATTTTGGGTTTTATAGCCGCCATCTCTTATATAACAGCTATACTAGCTGCTGGAACCATTCTACAGCCGCCATTTTGAGTTTTATAGCCGCCATCTCTTATATAACAGCTATACTAGCTGCTGGAACCATTCTACAGCCGCCATTTTGAGTTTTATAGCCGCCATCTCTTATATAACAGCTATACTAGCTGCTGGAACCATTCTACAGCCGCCATTTTGAGTTTTATAGCCGCCATCTCTTATATAACAGCTATACTAGCTGCTGGAACCATTCTACAGCCGCCATTTTGAGTTTTATAGCCGCCATCTCTTATATAACAGCTATACTAGCTGCTGGAACCATTCTACAGCCGCCATTTTGAGTTTTATAGCCGCCATCTCTTATATAACAGCTTTACTAGCTGCTGGAACCATTCTACAGCCGCCATTTTGAGTTTTATAGCCGCCATCTCTTATATAACAGCTATACTAGCTGCTGGAACCATTCTACAGCCGCCATTTTGAGTTTTATAGCCGCCATCTCTTATATAACAGCTATACTAGCTGCTGGAACCATTCTACAGCCGCCATTTTGAGTTTTATAGCCGCCATCTCTTATATAACAGCTATACTAGCTGCTGGAACCATTCTACAGCCGCCATTTTGAGTTTTATAGCCGCCATCTCTTATATAACAGCTATACTAGCTGCTGGAACCATTCTACAGCCGCCATTTTGAGTTTTATAGCCGCCATCTCTTATATAACAGCTATACTAGCTGCTGGAACCATTCTACAGCCGCCATTTTGAGTTTTATAGCCGCCATCTCTTATATAACAGCTATACTAGCTGCTGGAACCATTCTACAGCCGCCATTTTGAGTTTTATAGCCGCCATCTCTTATATAACAGCTATACTAGCTGCTGGAACCATTCTACAGCCGCCATTTTGAGTTTTATAGCCGCCATCTCTTATATAACAGCTATACTAGCTGCTGGAACCATTCTACAGCCGCCATTTTGAGTTTTATAGCCGCCATCTCTTATATAACAGCTATACTAGCTGCTGGAACCATTCTACAGCCGCCATTTTGAGTTTTATAGCCGCCATCTCTTATATAACAGCTATACTAGCTGCTGGAACCATTCTACAGCCGCCATTTTGAGTTTTATAGCCGCCATCTCTTATATAACAGCTATACTAGCTGCTGGAACCATTCTACAGCCGCCATTTTGAGTTTTATAGCCGCCATCTCTTATATAACAGCTATACTAGCTGCTGGAACCATTCTACAGCCGCCATTTTGAGTTTTATAGCCGCCATCTCTTATATAACAGCTTTACTAGCTGCTGGAACCATTCTACAGCCGCCATTTTGGGTTTTATAGCCGCCATCTCTTATATAACAGCTATACTAGCTGCTGGAACCATTCTACAGCCGCCATTTTGAGTTTTATAGCCGCCATCTCTTATATAACAGCTATACTAGCTGCTGGAACCATTCTACAGCCGCCATTTTGAGTTTTATAGCCGCCATCTCTTATATAACAGCTATACTAGCTGCTGGAACCATTCTACAGCCGCCATTTCGAGTTTTATAGCCGCCATCTCTTATATAACAGCTATACTAGCTGCTGGAACCATTCTACAGCCGCCATTTTGAGTTTTATAGCCGCCATCTCTTATATAACAGCTATACTAGCTGCTGGAACCATTCTACAGCCGCCATTTTGAGTTTTATAGCCGCCATCTCTTATATAACAGCTTTACTAACAGCTGGAACCATTCTACAGCCGCCATTTTGAGTTTTATAGCCGCCATCTCTTATATAACAGCTATACTAGCTGCTGGAACCATTCTACAGCCGCCATTTTGAGTTTTATAGCCGCCATCTCTTATATAACAGCTTTACTAGCTGCTGGAACCATTCTACAGCCGCCATTTTCAGTTTTATAGCCGCCATCTCTTATACAACAGCTTTACTAGCTGCTGGAACCATTCTACAGCCGCCATTTTGAGTTTTATAGCCGCCATCTCTTATATAACAGCTATACTAGCTGCTGGAACCATTCTACAGCCGCCATTTTGAGTTTTATAGCCGCCATCTCTTATATAACAGCTTTACTAGCTGCTGGAACCATTCTACAGCCGCCATTTTGAGTTTTATAGCCGCCATCTCTTATATAACAGCTATACTAGCTGCTGGAACCATTCTACAGCCGCCATTTTGAGTTTATAACCGCCATCTCTTATGTAAAGCACTAGCTGCTGGAACCATTCTATAGCCGCCATTTTGAGTTTATAGCCGCCATCTCTTATATAATAGCTTTACCAGCTGCTGGAACCATTCTACAGCCGCCATCTCTCTTATATAACAGCTCATACTAGCTGCTGGAACCATTATACAGCTGCCATTTTGAGTTTTTATAGCCGCCATCTTTTATATAACAGCTTTACTAACTGCTGGATCCATTCTACAGCCGCCATTTTTGAGTTTATAGCCGCCATCTCTTATATAACAGCAGCTATACTAGCTGCTGGAACCATTCTAGAGCCGCTATTTTGAGTTTTATAGCCGCCATCTCTTATATAAACAGCTATACTAGCTGCTGGAACCATTCTACAGCCGCCGTTTTAAGTTTTATAGCCGCCATCTCTTATACAACAGCTTTTACTAGCTGCTGGAACCATTCTACAGCCGCCATTTTTGAGTTTTATAGCCGCACTCTCTTATATAATAGCTTTGCAGCTGCTGGAACAAATTCTACAGCCGCCATTTTCGGTTTTATAGATGCCATCTCTTATATAACAGCTATACTAGCTGCTGGAACCATTCTACAGCCGCCATTTTGAGTTTATAGCCGCCATCTCTTATACATAACA
>JAECWI010000522.1:0-15372 GCA_018150345.1 Drosophila equinoxialis | reverse complement strand
GAACCATTATACAGCCGCCATTTTCAGTTTTATAGCCGCAATCTCTTATATAACAGCTTTACTAGCTGCTGAACCATTCTACATCCGCCATTTTGAGTTTCATAGCCGCCATCTCTTAAATAACAGCTTTTCTTAGCTGCTGGAAACCATTCTACAGCCGCCATTTTGAGTTTTATAGCCGCCATCTCTTATATAACAGCCTTACCAGCTGCTGGAACCATTTTACAGCCGCCATTTTGAGTTTTATAGCCTTAATCTTTTATATATCACCTTTACTAGCTGCTGAACAATTCTACAGCCGCCATTTTGAGTTTTATAGCCACCATCTCTTAAATAACAGTTTTTCTAGCTGCTGGAACCATTCTACAGCCGCCATTTTGAGTTTTATCGCCGCCATCTCTTATATAACAGCTTTACCACCTGCTGGAACCATTCTACAGCCGCCATTTTGGGTTTTATAGCCGCCATCCCTTAATGTAACAGTGTTACAAGCTGCTGGAACCATTCTACAGCCGCCATTTGGGAGCTTTTATAGCCGCCATCTCTTATATAACAGCTATACTAGCTGCTGGAACCATTCTACAGCCGCCATTTTGAGTTTTATAGCCGCCATCTCTTATATAACAGCTATACTAGCTGCTGGAACCATTCTACAGCCGCCATTTTGAGTTTTATAGCCGCCATCTCTTATATAACAGCTTTACTAGCTGCTGGAACCATTCTACAGCCGCCATTTTGAGTTTTATAGCCGCCATCTCTTATATAACAGCTTTACTAGCTGCTGGAACCATTCTACAGCCGCCATTTTGAGTTTTATAGCCGCCATCTCTTATATAACAGCTTTACTAGCTGCTGGAACCATTCTACAGCCGCCATTTTGAGTTTTATAGCCGCCATCTCTTATATAACAGCTTTACTAGCTGCTGGAACCATTCTACAGCCGCCATTTTGAGTTTTATAGCCGCCATCTCTTATATAACAGCTTTACTAGCTGCTGGAACCATTCTACAGCCGCCATTTTGAGTTTTATAGCCGCCATCTCTTATATAACAGCTATACTAGCTGCTGGAACCATTCTACAGCCGCCATTTTGAGTTTTATAGCCGCCATCTCTTATATAACAGCTTTACTAGCTGCTGGAACCATTCTACAGCCGCCATTTTGAGTTTTATAGCCGCCATCTCTTATATAACAGCTATACTAGCTGCTGGAACCATTCTACAGCCGCCATTTTGAGTTTTATAGCCGCCATCTCTTATATAACAGCTATACTAGCTGCTGGAACCATTCTACAGCCGCCATTTTGAGTTTTATAGCCGCCATCTCTTATATAACAGCTATACTAGCTGCTGGAACCATTCTACAGCCGCCATTTTGAGTTTTATAGCCGCCATCTCTTATATAACAGCTTTACTAGCTGCTGGAACCATTCTACAGCCGCCATTTTGAGTTTTATAGCCGCCATCTCTTATATAACAGCTATACTAGCTGCTGGAACCATTCTACAGCCGCCATTTTGAGTTTTATAGCCGCCATCTCTTATATAACAGCTTTACTAGCTGCTGGAACCATTCTACAGCCGCCATTTTGAGTTTTATAGCCGCCATCTCTTATATAACAGCTATACTAGCTGCTGGAACCATTCTACAGCCGCCATTTTGAGTTTTATAGCCGCCATCTCTTATATAACAGCTTTACTAGCTGCTGGAACCATTCTACAGCCGCCATTTTGAGTTTTATAGCCGCCATCTCTTATATAACAGCTTTACTAGCTGCTGGAACCATTCTACAGCCGCCATTTTGAGTTTTATAGCCGCCATCTCTTATATAACAGCTTTACTAGCTGCTGGAACCATTCTACAGCCGCCATTTTGAGTTTTATAGCCGCCATCTCTTATATAACAGCTTTACTAGCTGCTGGAACCATTCTACAGCCGCCATTTTGAGTTTTATAGCCGCCATCTCTTATATAACAGCTTTACTAGCTGCTGGAACCATTCTACAGCCGCCATTTTGAGTTTTATAGCCGCCATCTCTTATATAACAGCTTTACTAGCTGCTGGAACCATTCTACAGCCGCCATTTTGAGTTTTATAGCCGCCATCTCTTATATAACAGCTTTACTAGCTGCTGGAACCATTCTACAGCCGCCATTTTGAGTTTTATAGCCGCCATCTCTTATATAACAGCTTTACTAGCTGCTGGAACCATTCTACAGCCGCCATTTTGAGTTTTATAGCCGCCATCTCTTATATAACAGCTATACTAGCTGCTGGAACCATTCTACAGCCGCCATTTTGAGTTTTATAGCCGCCATCTCTTATATAACAGCTTTACTAGCTGCTGGAACCATTCTACAGCCGCCATTTTGAGTTTTATAGCCGCCATCTCTTATATAACAGCTTTACTAGCTGCTGGAACCATTCTACAGCCGCCATTTTGAGTTTTATAGCCGCCATCTCTTATATAACAGCTATTACTAGCTGCTGGAACCATTCTACAGCCGCCATTTTGAGTTTTATAGCCGCCATCTCTTATATAACAGCTTTACTAGCTGCTGGAACCATTCTACAGCCGCCATTTTGAGTTTTATAGCCGCCATCTCTTATATAACAGCTTTACTAGCTGCTGGAACCATTCTACAGCCGCCATTTTGAGTTTTATAGCCGCCATCTCTTATATAACAGCTTTACTAGCTGCTGGAACCATTCTACAGCCGCCATTTTGAGTTTTATAGCCGCCATCTCTTATATAACAGCTATACTAGCTGCTGGAACCATTCTACAGCCGCCATTTTGAGTTTTATAGCCGCCATCTCTTATATAACAGCTTTACTAGCTGCTGGAACCATTCTACAGCCGCCATTTTGAGTTTTATAGCCGCCATCTCTTATATAACAGCTATACTAGCTGCTGGAACCATTCTACAGCCGCCATTTTGAGTTTTATAGCCGCCATCTCTTATATAACAGCTTTACTAGCTGCTGGAACCATTCTACAGCCGCCATTTTGAGTTTTATAGCCGCCATCTCTTATATAACAGCTTTACTAGCTGCTGGAACCATTCTACAGCCGCCATTTTGAGTTTTATAGCCGCCATCTCTTATATAACAGCTTTACTAGCTGCTGGAACCATTCTACAGCCGCCATTTTGAGTTTTATAGCCGCCATCTCTTATATAACAGCTTTACTAGCTGCTGGAACCATTCTACAGCCGCCATTTTGAGTTTTATAGCCGCCATCTCTTATATAACAGCTTTACTAGCTGCTGGAACCATTCTACAGCCGCCATTTTGAGTTTTATAGCCGCCATCTCTTATATAACAGCTATACTAGCTGCTGGAACCATTCTACAGCCGCCATTTTGAGTTTTATAGCCGCCATCTCTTATATAACAGCTTTACTAGCTGCTGGAACCATTCTACAGCCGCCATTTTGAGTTTTATAGCCGCCATCTCTTATATAACAGCTTTACTAGCTGCTGGAACCATTCTACAGCCGCCATTTTGAGTTTTATAGCCGCCATCTCTTATATAACAGCTTTACTAGCTGCTGGAACCATTCTACAGCCGCCATTTTGAGTTTTATAGCCGCCATCTCTTATATAACAGCTTTACTAGCTGCTGGAACCATTCTACAGCCGCCATTTTGAGTTTTATAGCCGCCATCTCTTATATAACAGCTTTACTAGCTGCTGGAACCATTCTACAGCCGCCATTTTGAGTTTTATAGCCGCCATCTCTTATATAACAGCTATACTAGCTGCTGGAACCATTCTACAGCCGCCATTTTGAGTTTTATAGCCGCCATCTCTTATATAACAGCTTTACTAGCTGCTGGAACCATTCTACAGCCGCCATTTTGAGTTTTATAGCCGCCATCTCTTATATAACAGCTTTACTAGCTGCTGGAACCATTCTACAGCCGCCATTTTGAGTTTTATAGCCGCCATCTCTTATATAACAGCTTTACTAGCTGCTGGAACCATTCTACAGCCGCCATTTTGAGTTTTATAGCCGCCATCTCTTATATAACAGCTTTACTAGCTGCTGGAACCATTCTACAGCCGCCATTTTGAGTTTTATAGCCGCCATCTCTTATATAACAGCTTTACTAGCTGCTGGAACCATTCTACAGCCGCCATTTTGAGTTTTATAGCCGCCATCTCTTATATAACAGCTATTACTAGCTGCTGGAACCATTCTACAGCCGCCATTTTGAGTTTTATAGCCGCCATCTCTTATATAACAGCTTTACTAGCTGCTGGAACCATTCTACAGCCGCCATTTTGAGTTTTATAGCCGCCATCTCTTATATAACAGCTTTACTAGCTGCTGGAACCATTCTACAGCCGCCATTTTGAGTTTTATAGCCGCCATCTCTTATATAACAGCTATACTAGCTGCTGGAACCATTCTACAGCCGCCATTTTGAGTTTTATAGCCGCCATCTCTTATATAACAGCTATACTAGCTGCTGGAACCATTCTACAGCCGCCATTTTGAGTTTTATAGCCGCCATCTCTTATATAACAGCTTTACTAGCTGCTGGAACCATTCTACAGCCGCCATTTTGAGTTTTATAGCCGCCATCTCTTATATAACAGCTTTACTAGCTGCTGGAACCATTCTACAGCCGCCATTTTGAGTTTTATAGCCGCCATCTCTTATATAACAGCTTTACTAGCTGCTGGAACCATTCTACAGCCGCCATTTTGAGTTTTATAGCCGCCATCTCTTATATAACAGCTTTACTAGCTGCTGGAACCATTCTACAGCCGCCATTTTGAGTTTTATAGCCGCCATCTCTTATATAACAGCTATACTAGCTGCTGGAACCATTCTACAGCCGCCATTTTGAGTTTTATAGCCGCCATCTCTTATATAACAGCTTTACTAGCTGCTGGAACCATTCTACAGCCGCCATTTTGAGTTTTATAGCCGCCATCTCTTATATAACAGCTTTACTAGCTGCTGGAACCATTCTACAGCCGCCATTTCTCAAAAAGCAGCGCTGGAACCATTCTACAGCCGCCATTTTGAGTTTTATAGCCGCCATCTCTTATATAACAGCTTTACTAGCTGCTGGAACCATTCTACAGCCGCCATTTTGAGTTTTATAGCCGCCATCTCTTATATAACAGCTTTACTAGCTGCTGGAACCATTCTACAGCCGCCATTTTGAGTTTTATAGCCGCCATCTCTTATATAACAGCTTTACTAGCTGCTGGAACCATTCTACAGCCGCCATTTTGAGTTTTATAGCCGCCATCTCTTATATAACAGCTTTACTAGCTGCTGGAACCATTCTACAGCCGCCATTTTGAGTTTTATAGCCGCCATCTCTTATATAACAGCTTTACTAGCTGCTGGAACCATTCTACAGCCGCCATTTTGAGTTTTATAGCCGCCATCTCTTATATAACAGCTATACTAGCTGCTGGAACCATTCTACAGCCGCCATTTTGAGTTTTATAGCCGCCATCTCTTATATAACAGCTTTACTAGCTGCTGGAACCATTCTACAGCCCATAAAAAGTTAAGCTAACCATTCTACAGCCGCCATTTTGAGTTTTATAGCCGCCATCTCTTATATAACAGCTTTACTAGCTGCTGGAACCATTCTACAGCCGCCATTTTGAGTTTTATAGCCGCCATCTCTTATATAACAGCTATACTAGCTGCTGGAACCATTCTACAGCCGCCATTTTGAGTTTTATAGCCGCCATCTCTTATATAACAGCTTTACTAGCTGCTGGAACCATTCTACAGCCGCCATTTTGAGTTTTATAGCCGCCATCTCTTATATAACAGCTTTACTAGCTGCTGGAACCATTCTACAGCCGCCATTTTGAGTTTTATAGCCGCCATCTCTTATATAACAGCTTTACTAGCTGCTGGAACCATTCTACAGCCGCCATTTTGAGTTTTATAGCCGCCATCTCTTATATAACAGCTTTACTAGCTGCTGGAACCATTCTACAGCCGCCATTTTGAGTTTTATAGCCGCCATCTCTTATATAACAGCTTTACTAGCTGCTGGAACCATTCTACAGCCGCCATTTTGAGTTTTATAGCCGCCATCTCTTATATAACAGCTTTACTAGCTGCTGGAACCATTCTACAGCCGCCATTTTGAGTTTTATAGCCGCCATCTCTTATATAACAGCTTTACTAGCTGCTGGAACCATTCTACAGCCGCCATTTTGAGTTTTATAGCCGCCATCTCTTATATAACAGCTTTACTAGCTGCTGGAACCATTCTACAGCCGCCATTTTGAGTTTTATAGCCGCCATCTCTTATATAACAGCTTTACTAGCTGCTGGAACCATTCTACAGCCGCCATTTTGAGTTTTATAGCCGCCATCTCTTATATAACAGCTTTACTAGCTGCTGGAACCATTCTACAGCCGCCATTTTAGTTTATAGCCGCCATCCTTAACAACAGCTTTACTAGCTGAACCACATTCTACAGCCGCCATTTTGAGTTTTATAGCTGCCATCTCTTATATAACAGCTATACTAACTGCTGGAACCATTCTACAGCCGCCATTTTGGGATTTATAGCCGCCATCTCTTATATAACAGCTTTACTAGCTGCTGGAACCATTCTACAGCCGCCATTTTGAGTTTTATAGCCGCCATCTCTTATATAACAGCTTTACTGGCTGCTGGAACCATTCTACAGCCGCCATTTTGAGTTTTATAGCCGCCATCTCTTATATAACAGCTATACTAGCTGCTGGAATCATTCTACAGCCGCCATTTTGAGTTTTATAGCCGCCATCTCTTATATAACAGCTATACCAGCTGCTGGAACCATTCTACAGCCGCCATTTTGAGTTTTATTGCCGCCATCTCTTATATAACAGATATACTAGCTGCTGGAACCATTCTACAGCCGCCATTTTGGGTTTTATAGCCGCCATCTCTTATATAACAGCTATACTAGCTGCTGGAACCATTATACAGCCGCCATTTTGAGATTTATAGCCGCCATCTCTTATATAACAGCTTTACTAGCTGCTGGAACCATTCTACAGCCTCCATTTTTAGTTTTATAGCCGCCATCTCTTATATAACAGCTATACTAGCTGCTGGAACCATTCTACAGACACCATTTTGTGTTTGATAGCCGCCATCTCTTGTATAACAGCTTAACTAGCTGCTGGAAGCATTCTACAGCCGCCATTTTGAGCATTTTTATAGCCGCCATCTCTTATATAACAGCTATACTAGCTGCTGGAACCATTCTACAGCCGCCATTTTGAGTTTTATAGCCGCCATCTCTTATATAACAGCTTTACTAGCTGCTGGAACCATTCTACAGCCGCCATTTTGAGTTTTATAGCCGCCATCTCTTATATAACAGCTTTACTAGCTGCTGGAACCATTCTACAGCCGCCATTTTGAGTTTTATAGCCGCCATCTCTTATATAACAGCTTTACTAGCTGCTGGAACCATTCTACAGCCGCCATTTTGAGTTTTATAGCCGCCATCTCTTATATAACAGCTTTACTAGCTGCTGGAACCATTCTACAGCCGCCATTTTGAGTTTTATAGCCGCCATCTCTTATATAACAGCTTTACTAGCTGCTGGAACCATTCTACAGCCGCCATTTTGAGTTTTATAGCCGCCATCTCTTATATAACAGCTTTACTAGCTGCTGGAACCATTCTACAGCCGCCATTTTGAGTTTTATAGCCGCCATCTCTTATATAACAGCTTTACTAGCTGCTGGAACCATTCTACAGCCGCCATTTTGAGTTTTATAGCCGCCATCTCTTATATAACAGCTTTACTAGCTGCTGGAACCATTCTACAGCCGCCATTTTGAGTTTTATAGCCGCCATCTCTTATATAACAGCTATACTAGCTGCTGGAACCATTCTACAGCCGCCATTTTGAGTTTTATAGCCGCCATCTCTTATATAACAGCTATACTAGCTGCTGGAACCATTCTACAGCCGCCATTTTGAGTTTTATAGCCGCCATCTCTTATATAACAGCTTTACTAGCTGCTGGAACCATTCTACAGCCGCCATTTTGAGTTTTATAGCCGCCATCTCTTATATAACAGCTATACTAGCTGCTGGAACCATTCTACAGCCGCCATTTTGAGTTTTATAGCCGCCATCTCTTATATAACAGCTTTACTAGCTGCTGGAACCATTCTACAGCCGCCATTTTGAGTTTTATAGCCGCCATCTCTTATATAACAGCTTTACTAGCTGCTGGAACCATTCTACAGCCGCCATTTTGAGTTTTATAGCCGCCATCTCTTATATAACAGCTTTACTAGCTGCTGGAACCATTCTACAGCCGCCATTTTGAGTTTTATAGCCGCCATCTCTTATATAACAGCTTTACTAGCTGCTGGAACCATTCTACAGCCGCCATTTTGAGTTTTATAGCCGCCATCTCTTATATAACAGCTTTACTAGCTGCTGGAACCATTCTACAGCCGCCATTTTGAGTTTTATAGCCGCCATCTCTTATATAACAGCTTTACTAGCTGCTGGAACCATTCTACAGCCGCCATTTTGAGTTTTATAGCCGCCATCTCTTATATAACAGCTTTACTAGCTGCTGGAACCATTCTACAGCCGCCATTTTGAGTTTTATAGCCGCCATCTCTTATATAACAGCTTTACTAGCTGCTGGAACCATTCTACAGCCGCCATTTTGAGTTTTATAGCCGCCATCTCTTATATAACAGCTTTACTAGCTGCTGGAACCATTCTACAGCCGCCATTTTGAGTTTTATAGCCGCCATCTCTTATATAACAGCTTTACTAGCTGCTGGAACCATTCTACAGCCGCCATTTTGAGTTTTATAGCCGCCATCTCTTATATAACAGCTTTACTAGCTGCTGGAACCATTCTACAGCCGCCATTTTGAGTTTTATAGCCGCCATCTCTTATATAACAGCTTTACTAGCTGCTGGAACCATTCTACAGCCGCCATTTTGAGTTTTATAGCCGCCATCTCTTATATAACAGCTTTACTAGCTGCTGGAACCATTCTACAGCCGCCATTTTGAGTTTTATAGCCGCCATCTCTTATATAACAGCTATACTAGCTGCTGGAACCATTCTACAGCCGCCATTTTGAGTTTTATAGCCGCCATCTCTTATATAACAGCTATACTAGCTGCTGGAACCATTCTACAGCCGCCATTTTGAGTTTTATAGCCGCCATCTCTTATATAACAGCTTTACTAGCTGCTGGAACCATTCTACAGCCGCCATTTTGAGTTTTATAGCTATCTCCTATACTAGCTGCTGGAACCATTCTACAGCCGCCATTTTGAGTTTTATAGCCGCCATCTCTTATATAACAGCTATACTAGCTGCTGGAACCATTCTACAGCCGCCATTTTGAGTTTTATAGCCGCCATCTCTTATATAACAGCTTTACTAGCTGCTGGAACCATTCTACAGCCGCCATTTTGAGTTTTATAGCCGCCATCTCTTATATAACAGCTTTACTAGCTGCTGGAACCATTCTACAGCCGCCATTTTGAGTTTTATAGCCGCCATCTCTTATATAACAGCTATACTAGCTGCTGGAACCATTCTACAGCCGCCATTTTGAGTTTTATAGCCGCCATCTCTTATATAACAGCTATACTAGCTGCTGGAACCATTCTACAGCCGCCATTTTGAGTTTTATAGCCGCCATCTCTTATATAACAGCTTTACTAGCTGCTGGAACCATTCTACAGCCGCCATTTTGAGTTTTATAGCCGCCATCTCTTATATAACAGCTATACTAGCTGCTGGAACCATTCTACAGCCGCCATTTTGAGTTTTATAGCCGCCATCTCTTATATAACAGCTATACTAGCTGCTGGAACCATTCTACAGCCGCCATTTTGAGTTTTATAGCCGCCATCTCTTATATAACAGCTTTACTAGCTGCTGGAACCATTCTACAGCCGCCATTTTGAGTTTTATAGCCGCCATCTCTTATATAACAGCTATACTAGCTGCTGGAACCATTCTACAGCCGCCATTTTGAGTTTTATAGCCGCCATCTCTTATATAACAGCTATACTAGCTGCTGGAACCATTCTACAGCCGCCATTTTGAGTTTTATAGCCGCCATCTCTTATATAACAGCTATACTAGCTGCTGGAACCATTCTACAGCCGCCATTTTGAGTTTTATAGCCGCCATCTCTTATATAACAGCTATACTAGCTGCTGGAACCATTCTACAGCCGCCATTTTGAGTTTTATAGCCGCCATCTCTTATATAACAGCTTTACTAGCTGCTGGAACCATTCTACAGCCGCCATTTTGAGTTTTATAGCCGCCATCTCTTATATAACAGCTTTACTAGCTGCTGGAACCATTCTACAGCCGCCATTTTGAGTTTTATAGCCGCCATCTCTTATATAACAGCTTTACTAGCTGCTGGAACCATTCTACAGCCGCCATTTTGAGTTTTATAGCCGCCATCTCTTATATAACAGCTATACTAGCTGCTGGAACCATTCTACAGCCGCCATTTTGAGTTTTATAGCCGCCATCTCTTATATAACAGCTTTACTAGCTGCTGGAACCATTCTACAGCCGCCATTTTGAGTTTTATAGCCGCCATCTCTTATATAACAGCTTTACTAGCTGCTGGAACCATTCTACAGCCGCCATTTTGAGTTTTATAGCCGCCATCTCTTATATAACAGCTATACTAGCTGCTGGAACCATTCTACAGCCGCCATTTTGAGTTTTATAGCCGCCATCTCTTATATAACAGCTTTACTAGCTGCTGGAACCATTCTACAGCCGCCATTTTGAGTTTTATAGCCGCCATCTCTTATATAACAGCTTTACTAGCTGCTGGAACCATTCTACAGCCGCCATTTTGAGTTTTATAGCCGCCATCTCTTATATAACAGCTTTACTAGCTGCTGGAACCATTCTACAGCCGCCATTTTGAGTTTTATAGCCGCCATCTCTTATATAACAGCTTTACTAGCTGCTGGAACCATTCTACAGCCGCCATTTTGAGTTTTATAGCCGCCATCTCTTATATAACAGCTATACTAGCTGCTGGAACCATTCTACAGCCGCCATTTTGAGTTTTATAGCCGCCATCTCTTATATAACAGCTATACTAGCTGCTGGAACCATTCTACAGCCGCCATTTTGAGTTTTATAGCCGCCATCTCTTATATAACAGCTATACTAGCTGCTGGAACCATTCTACAGCCGCCATTTTGAGTTTTATAGCCGCCATCTCTTATATAACAGCTTTACTAGCTGCTGGAACCATTCTACAGCCGCCATTTTGAGTTTTATAGCCGCCATCTCTTATATAACAGCTATACTAGCTGCTGGAACCATTCTACAGCCGCCATTTTGAGTTTTATAGCCGCCATCTCTTATATAACAGCTATACTAGCTGCTGGAACCATTCTACAGCCGCCATTTTGAGTTTTATAGCCGCCATCTCTTATATAACAGCTTTACTAGCTGCTGGAACCATTCTACAGCCGCCATTTTGAGTTTTATAGCCGCCATCTCTTATATAACAGCTATACTAGCTGCTGGAACCATTCTACAGCCGCCATTTTGAGTTTTATAGCCGCCATCTCTTATATAACAGCTTTACTAGCTGCTGGAACCATTCTACAGCCGCCATTTTGAGTTTTATAGCCGCCATCTCTTATATAACAGCTTTACTAGCTGCTGGAACCATTCTACAGCCGCCATTTTGAGTTTTATAGCCGCCATCTCTTATATAACAGCTTTACTAGCTGCTGGAACCATTCTACAGCCGCCATTTTGAGTTTTATAGCCGCCATCTCTTATATAACAGCTTTACTAGCTGCTGGAACCATTCTACAGCCGCCATTTTGAGTTTTATAGCCGCCATCTCTTATATAACAGCTTTACTAGCTGCTGGAACCATTCTACAGCCGCCATTTTGAGTTTTATAGCCGCCATCTCTTATATAACAGCTTTACTAGCTGCTGGAACCATTCTACAGCCGCCATTTTGAGTTTTATAGCCGCCATCTCTTATATAACAGCTTTACTAGCTGCTGGAACCATTCTACAGCCGCCATTTTGAGTTTTATAGCCGCCATCTCTTATATAACAGCTATACCAGCTGCTGGAACCATTCTACAGCCGCCATTTTGAGTTTTATAGCCGCCATCTCTTATATAACAGCTATACTAGCTGCTGGAACCATTCTACAGCCGCCATTTTGAGTTTTATAGCCGCCATCTCTTATATAACAGCTATACTAGCTGCTGGAACCATTCTACAGCCGCCATTTTGAGTTTTATAGCCGCCATCTCTTATATAACAGCTATACCAGCTGCTGGAACCATTCTACAGCCGCCATTTTGAGTTTTATAGCCGCCATCTCTTATATAACAGCTATACCAGCTGCTGGAACCATTCTACAGCCGCCATTTTGAGTTTTATAGCCGCCATCTCTTATATAACAGCTATACTAGCTGCTGGAACCATTCTACAGCCGCCATTTTGAGTTTTATAGCCGCCATCTCTTATATAACAGCTATACTAGCTGCTGGAACCATTCTACAGCCGCCATTTTGAGTTTTATAGCCGCCATCTCTTATATAACAGCTATACTAGCTGCTGGAACCATTCTACAGCCGCCATTTTGAGTTTTATAGCCGCCATCTCTTATATAACAGCTATACTAGCTGCTGGAACCATTCTACAGCCGCCATTTTGAGTTTTATAGCCGCCATCTCTTATATAACAGCTATACTAGCTGCTGGAACCATTCTACAGCCGCCATTTTGAGTTTTATAGCCGCCATCTCTTATATAACAGCTATACTAGCTGCTGGAACCATTCTACAGCCGCCATTTTGAGTTTTATAGCCGCCATCTCTTATATAACAGCTATACTAGCTGCTGGAACCATTCTACAGCCGCCATTTTGAGTTTTATAGCCGCCATCTCTTATATAACAGCTATACTAGCTGCTGGAACCATTCTACAGCCGCCATTTTGAGTTTTATAGCCGCCATCTCTTATATAACAGCTATACTAGCTGCTGGAACCATTCTACAGCCGCCATTTTGAGTTTTATAGCCGCCATCTCTTATATAACAGCTATACTAGCTGCTGGAACCTTCTAACCATTCTACAGCCGCCATTTTGAGTTTTATAGCCGCCATCTCTTTATATAACAGCTTTACCAGCTTATAACGCTGGAACCATTCTACAGCCGCCATTTTGAGTTTTATAGCCGCCATCTCTTATATAACAGCTTTACTAGCTGCTGGAACCATTCTACAGCCGCCATTTTTGAGTTTTATAGCCGCCATCTCTTATATAACAGCTATACTAGCTGCTGGAACCATTCTACAACCGCCATTTTGAGTTTTATAGCCGCCATCTCTTATATAACAGCTATACTAGCTGCTGGAACCATTCTACAGCCGCCATTTTGAGTTTTATAGCCGCCATCTCTTATATAACAGCTATACTAGCTGCTGGAACCATTCTACAGCCGCCATTTTGAGTTTTATAGCCGCCATCTCTTATATAACAGCTATACTAGCTGCTGGAACCATTCTACAGCCGCCATTTTGAGTTTTATAGCCGCCATCTCTTATATAACAGCTATACTAGCTGCTGGAACCATTCTACAGCCGCCATTTTGAGTTTTATAGCCGCCATCTCTTATATAACAGCTATACTAGCTGCTGGAACCATTCTACAGCCGCCATTTTGAGTTTTATAGCCGCCATCTCTTATATAACAGCTATACTAGTTGCTGGAACCATTCTACAGCCGCCATTTTGAGTTTTATAGCCGCCATCTCTTATATAACAGCTTTACTAGCTGCTGGAACCATTCTACAGCCGCCATTTTGAGTTTTATAGCCGCCATCTCTTATATAACAGCTTTACCAGCTGCTGGAACCATTCTACAGCCGCCATTTTGAGTTTTATAGCCGCCATCTCTTATATAACAGCTATACTAGCTGCTGGAACCATTCTACAGCCGCCATTTTGAGTTTTATAGCCGCCATCTTCTTATATAACAGCTATACTAACTGCTGGAACCATTCTACAGCCGCCATTTTGAGTTTTATAGCCGCCATCTCTTATATAACAGCTATACTAGCTGCTGGAACCATTCTACAGCCGCCATTTTGAGTTTTATAGCCGCCATCTCTTATATAACAGCTATACTAGCTGCTGGAACCATTCTACAGCCGCCATTTTGAGTTTTATAGCCGCCATCTCTTATATAACAGCTATACTAGCTGCTGGAACCATTCTACAGCCGCCATTTTGAGTTTTATAGCCGCCATCTCTTATATAACAGCTTTACTAGCTGCTGGAACCATTCTACAGCCGCCATTTTGAGCGCATCCTTATTAACAGCTTTACTAGCTGCTGGAACCATTCTACAGCCGCCATTTTGAGTTTTATAGCCGCCATCTTTTATATAACAGCTATACTAACTGCTGGAACCATTCTACAGCCGCCATTTTGAGTTTTATAGCCGCCATCTCTTATATAACAGCTATACTAGCTGCTGGAACCATTCTACAGCCGCCATTTTGAGTTTTATAGCCGCCATCTCTTATATAACAGCTATACTAGTTGCTGGAACCATTCTACAGCCGCCATTTTGAGTTTTATAGCCGCCATCTCTTATATAACAGCTTTACTAGCTGCTGGAACCATTCTACAGCCGCCATTTTGAGTTTTATAGCCGCCATCTTTTATATAACAGCTATACTAGCTGCTGGAACCATTCTACAGCCGCCATTTTGAGTTTTATAGCCGCCATCTCTTATATAACAGCTTTACTAGATGCTGGAACCATTCTACAGCCGCCATTTTAAGTTTTATAGCCGCCATCTCTTATATAAAAGCTTTACTAGCTGCTGGAACCATTCTACAGCCGCCATTTTGAGTTTTATAGCCGCCATCTCTTATATAACAGCTATACTAGCTGCTGGAACCATTCTACAGCCGCCATTTTGAGTTTTATAGCCGCCATCTCTTATATAACAGCTATACTAGCTGCTGGAACCATTCTACAGCCGCCATTTTGAGTTTTATAGCCGCCATCTCTTATATAACAGCTATACTAGCTGCTGGAACCATTCTACAGCCGCCATTTTGAGTTTTATAGCCGCCATCTCTTATATAACAGCTATACTAGCTGCTGGAACCATTCTACAGCCGCCATTTTGAGTTTTATAGCCGCCATCTCTTATATAACAGCTATACTAGCTGCTGGAACCATTCTACAGCCGCCATTTTGAGTTTTATAGCCGCCATCTCTTATATAACAGCTATACTAGCTGCTGGAACCATTCTACAGCCGCCATTTTGAGTTTTATAGCCGCCATC
>JAECWI010000521.1:0-10297 GCA_018150345.1 Drosophila equinoxialis | reverse complement strand
TCGAGGACACCGCAGAACCAGAGACAAAAAGACGTTGTCACAGGAAGGATGGCAACGTCTGACTGGACTATTATGGCATTTTACGATCCATATTGGGCCGACCTGAAGACATTTTCAGACGGATTAGTAAAGGTTGGAGAAATATGCCTGTTAATGAAGGTTCCAGAGGCATGCACCGCAATGCAGAAGCACTTTGAGCATGTCAACTCAGAGCTCCGGACAGGAAATGATCTCCTTCACATAGAACGCCAACGGCAATCGCCGTTAGATATAATGGAACATTGCGAACGGCTTATTTGGTGTGCTGGACTCAAAATATGCAACAGAGATGTCAGGCACCATAAGAAAGGTTAAATCAAATGAAGACTACTTATTGAACTTGCTGCAAAAATCAGACATCTGTAATTGACTCAACGATAAATATCATTAAGCGAGACAAAGCCACGATTGAAAATCAGATGAAACTAATGGAACAACAAATGAACGACATGACCAAGGTCCAGGACAATGCAGTAAAGGCATTGCAATGGTACATCGCGCTAACTACTCAGATGACTGTTATTGCAGGGAATTTGCAACGAATTCAAACCGAAATTTCCCGAGTATTTACAGATGCCCATCATAGCAAAATAAGCCCGTTACTACTATCACCAGGCCAGCTTCGGGAACATCTGAACCAAAAGAGACATCTTCCGTTTGGTTTGGATTTGCCAGTTCCAGATAACGATGTCTTGCAATTATATGGCTTAGTATGTGCCTTATGAAGGCACAAGGCACAATCGCAAACAATCATGTGATATTTAAGGTCACGTTTCCATTAGTTGCAACGCAGGCAGTGCAACTGTATAACCTGGTACCCATTCCAGCAATTGGAACTCATGGGATTGTAATCATGAACATTAAAATTCCCCTCATTGCTGTCAACAAGGAACAGAATCAATACATTGGGCTCTCAAGAGCCGATTTGGAACAATGTCACCAGCTTAACAACGAGCAATATATCTGTTTTGATAAACAAACGACGTTTACGGCTAATAGTAACTGTGAGTTCCATCTATTCAAAAACAGAAAATATCAACCTGTCAAATACAACACACAAACAGGTCATTTGTCTGGTACGACATGTATCACAAAAATCAGTGGATTTTTGCCACCACCAGACCAATTAAACTCGCAGTGACCTGTGACGATAATATATAAAGTGTCACTATCAAGAAGACTGGATTGTTAACTCTAGACCCGACGTGTACATCAAGGAGTTCTGCCATACGAATAACAGGTCACCGTATTACTACGACAGACACAATGAAATTGTCATATGTCCGATTTGGCAACTTCAGCATTGGCCCAACAAAAGTAACGCCAACAACCGCACAATTCACGAAGATGCAACTAAGCTACGACGAATTAAGCAACATTCAAGGAAAACTGGAAACTAAGCAAAACTGGAAGTTACCAGAAGATCCCAGCCAGCCAGCAAATCATGTTATCGTCTCCTACGTAGCACTAACTATACCATTGGTTCTTGTGATGGTATATGGAATAAGGAGATGTTCCCAAACCCCAAGGCACAATGGTCCGTCAATCCTATACCGACTCCCGCTGCAGCAAACCCAGCCCCCAGCAATTTTGCGGTCATGCACTGGTGAGCTCTCTAGTTTTACTATAAAAGAAATGCATTATTCTTTGTAAGATCAGATACCAATTGTAGACTATATGGGGTGTGCTTCTGTGTTTTTTTCCCCCTTTTTTTTCCTTTTATTTCCCCCCGAAGTCCACCCAATTAATGAGATGGCGGCTATAAAACTCAAATTATGGCGGCTGTAGAATAAATGGAAAAAATTAAATTCCAGCAATGCTAAGTCTTATTGCTGTTATATAAGAGATGGCGGCTATAAAACTCAAAATGGCGGCTGTAGAATGGTTCCAGCAGCTAGTATAGCTGTTATATAAGAGATGGCGGCTATAAAACTCAAAATGGCGGCTGTAGAATGGTTCCAGCAGCTAGTTTAGCTGTTATATAAGAGATGGCGGCTATAAAACTCAAAATGGCGGCTGTAGAATGGTTCCAGGTTCTAGTATAGCTGTTATATAAGAGATGGCGGCTATAAAACTCAAAATGGCGGCTGTAGAATGGTTCCAGGTTCTGTTATATAAGAATGCCTAGCAGGTTCCAGTATAGCTGTTATATAAGAGATGGCGGCTATAAAACTCAAAATGGCGGCTGTAGAATGGTTCCAGCAGCTAGTATAGCTGTTATATAAGAGATGGCGGCTATAAAACTCAAAATGGCGGCTGTAGAATGGTTCCAGCAGCTAGTATAGCTGTTATATAAGAGATGGCGGCTATAAAACTCAAAATGGCGGCTGTAGAATGGTTCCAGCAGCTAGTATAGCTGTTATATAAGAGATGGCGGCTATAAAACTCAAAATGGCGGCTGTAGAATGGTTCCAGCAGCTAGTATAGCTGTTATATAAGAGATGGCGGCTATAAAACTCAAAATGGCGGCTGTAGAATGGTTCCAGCAGCTAGTATAGCTGTTATATAAGAGATGGCGGCTATAAAACTCAAAATGGCGGCTGTAGAATGGTTCCAGCAGCTAGTATAGCTGTTATATCAGGGATGGCGGCTATAAAACTCAAAATGGCGGCTGTAGAATGGTTCCAGCAGCTAGTATAGCTGTTATATAAGAGATGGCGGCTATAAAACTCAAAATGGCGGCTGTAGAATGGTTCCAGCAGCTAGTATAGCTGTTATATAAGGGATGGCGGCTATAAAACTCAAAATGGCGGCTGTAGAATGGTTCCAGCAGCTAGTTTAGCTGTTATATAAGAGATGGCGGCTATAAAACTCAAAATGGCGGCTGTAGAATGGTTCCAGCAGCTAGTATAGCTGTTATATAAGAGATGGCGGCTATAAAACTCAAAATGGCGGCTGTAGAATGGTTCCAGCAGCTAGTATAGCTGTTATATAAGAGATGGCGGCTATAAAACTCAAAATGGCGGCTGTAGAATGGTTCCAGCTGCTAGTATAGCTGTTATATAAGAGATGGCGGCTATAAAACTCAAAATGGCGGCTGTAGAATGGTTCCAGCAGCTAGTATAGCTGTTATATAAGAGATGGCGGCTATAAAACTCAAAATGGCGGCTGTAGAATGGTTCCAGCAGCTTGTAATTAGCTGTTATATAAGAGATGGCGGCTATAAAACTCAAAATGGCGGCTGTAGAATGGTTCCAGCAGCTAGTATAGCTGTTATATAAGAGATGGCGGCTATAAAACTCAAAATGGCGGCTGTAGAATGGTTCCAGCAGCTAGTATAGCTGTTATATAAGAGATGGCGGCTATAAAACTCAAAATGGCGGCTGTAGAATGGTTCCAGCAGCTAGTATAGCTGTTATATAAGAGATGGCGGCTATAAAACTCAAAATGGCGGCTGTAGAATGGTTCCAGCAGCTAGTATAGCTGTTATATAAGAGATGGCGGCTATAAAACTCAAAATGGCGGCTGTAGAATGGTTCCAGCAGCTAGTATAGCTGTTATATAAGAGATGGCGGCTATAAAACTCAAAATGGCGGCTGTAGAATGGTTCCAGCAGCTAGTATTAGCTGTTATATAAGAGATGGCGGCTATAAAACTCAAAATGGCGGCTGTAGAATGGTTAAAAGGTTAAAAGAATGGCGGCCTGTAGAATGGTTCCAGCAGCTAGTATAGCTGTTATATAAGAGATGGCGGCTATAAAACTCAAAATGGCGGCTGTAGAATGGTTCCAGCAGCTAGTATAGCTGTTATATAAGAGATGGCGGCTATAAAACTCAAAATGGCGGCTGTAGAATGGTTCCAGCAGCTAGTATAGCTGTTATATAAGAGATGGCGGCTATAAAACTCAAAATGGCGGCTGTAGAATGGTTCCAGCAGCTAGTATAGCTGTTATATAAGAGATGGCGGCTATAAAACTCAAAATGGCGGCTGTAGAATGGTTCCAGCAGCTAGTAGTATAGCTGTTATATAAGAGATGGCGGCTATAAAACTCAAAATGGCGGCTGTAGAATGGTTCCAGCAGCTAGTATAGCTGTTATATAAGAGATGGCGGCTATAAAACTCAAAATGGCGGCTGTAGAATGGTTCCAGCAGCTAGTATAGCTGTTATATAAGAGATGGCGGCTATAAAACTCAAAATGGCGGCTGTAGAATGGTTCCAGCAGCTAGTTTAGCTGTTATATAAGAGATGGCGGCTATAAAACTCAAAATGGCGGCTGTAGAATGGTTCCAGGTTCTAGTATAGCTGTTATATAAGAGATGGCGGCTAAAAAAAAATGAGAATCAGAGCTGTTATAAAGAGATGGCGGCTATAAAACTCAAAATGGCGGCTGTAAATTTCCAGCAGCTAGTTAATAAAGAGATGGCGGCTATAAAACTCAAAATGGCGGCTGTAGAATGGTTCCAGCAGCTAGTATAGCTGTTATATAAGAGATGGCGGCTATAAAACTCAAAATGGCGGCTGTAGAATGGTTCCAGCAGCTAGTATAGCTGTTATATAAGAGATGGCGGCTATAAAACTCAAAATGGCGGCTGTAGAATGGTTCCAGCAGCTAGTTTAGCTGTTATATAAGAGATGGCGGCTATAAAACTCAAAATGGCGGCTGTAGAATGGTTCCAGCAGCTAGTTTAGCTGTTATATAAGAGATGGCGGCTATAAAACTCAAAATGGCGGCTGTAGAATGGTTCCAGCAGCTAGTATAGCTGTTATATAAGAGATGGCGGCTATAAAACTCAAAATGGCGGCTGTAGAATGGTTCCAGCAGCTAGTTTAGCTGTTATATAAGAGATGGCGGCTATAAAACTCAAAATGGCGGCTGTAGAATGGTTCCAGCAGCTAGTATAGCTGTTATATAAGAGATGGCGGCTATAAAACTCAAAATGGCGGCTGTAGAATGGTTCCAGGTTCTAGTATAGCTGTTATATAAGAGATGGCGGCTATAAAACTCAAAATGGCGGCTGTAGAATGGTTCCAGGTTCTAGTATAGCTGTTATATAAGAGATGGCGGCTATAAAACTCAAAATGGCGGCTGTAGAATGGTTCCAGCAGCTAGTATAGCTGTTATAAATAAGACCTCAAAATGGCGGCTGTAGAATGTTTCAGCTGCTTGTTTGACTGTTGTATAAGGGATGGCGGCTATAAAACTCAAAATGGCGGCTGTAGAATGGTTCCAGCTGCTAGTATAGCTGTTATATAAGAGATGTTTATTATGAGATATTTATTTATTTATTTATTTACGTCAACTAAGTCAGCAGTCGACGAAAAAGCTTAAGCTAAAATACAGATAGTAATTAATTCTTGAAGGTAGCTTAGCTTTATGCACATCATCCCCGACCCGGTGGAGGTGTTTTATTTGCAACAAGGTGCCAGCTATGCCCAGATTCACAGCCAATGTGGTCAGGGATGAGTTGCAGCCAATCCAATATCCAGTCCAGAATACTTTCAGTGGTTACGCTGTAGATAATTAAAAAGTATAGCGCGAAGAGAAGTGACAGATAGATGAGGAGAAATAAGGTGAGAAAGGTTGTTAAAAGATTGGCAAAGAACACGAAGAGGTTCGTGAAGAGAGTAGTTAGTCAAACATCTACTAAGGTGAAGAGGAAAAAAGTTTCTGGTCCGACGTGAGGGAACACAAAAATATAGCGTATCTAGTAAATTGGTAGAACTGACTTCGCCGTTGACTACTTTATGTAGAAAGAGAATGGCAAATACGAGCCTACGGTTGTAAAGTGAAGGAAGATCAATAAGAAGAAGTCTGTCAGAATAAGAAGGTAGGCGAAGATTCGGGTCACAATTAAGACCGCGTAACGCAAACTTAAGGAATTGCTTCTGTACCGATTCAATACTACGCTGGTGAACATCATATTGAGGGTTCCACACTGGTGAGCAATATTCTAGAGTAGGGCGAACTAACGAAGTGTATAAAACCTTTGTCACATATGGATCATCAAATTCTTTGGCCCAACGTTTAATGAAGCCAAGAAGACTGCATGCTCTATTAACAATTTAAGATATATGAATATTAAAAGAAAGTTTTGGGTCTAACATAACGCCTAAGTCTTTAAATGATGGTACACAATCTAACAGAACAGACTTAATAGAGTAATGAGCTAGGCACGGCGAAAAACGACTGAAAGTCATAAAAGAGCATTTAGAGGCATTAAGGTGTAATTTATTAACGTGACACCAAACACAGAACGCATCGAGATCTGATTGCAAGTACTGTTGGAAAGAAGGATCATTATATGAATAACAAATCTTGACGTCATCCGCAAACATGAGCACGCGTGAATGAGCCAAGGCCAAAGGCAAATCGTTTATAAACAAGGTAAATAACAGTGGGCCCAGATGACTGCCTTGGGGGACACCTGACGTAACTCGAACAGTTTTAGATATCGAGGAACGAAAAGACACCTTTTGGGTTCTGCCAATCAGATACGACTTTAACCAAGCGAATAGTTTCGGGGAAAAACCCATGATGTTAAGTTTCATGAGAAGCAAGGAATGATCAACCGTATCGAAAGCCTTACTAAAGTCAGTATAAATAACATCAGTTTGACACTTTTTACGGAAGCCATGGTGTACAAGGGTAGTCAATTCTAAAAGGTTGGTAAGCGACGAACGACCTTTCATGAAGCCATGCTGACAAGCAGAAGTAGTGGATCTGGATAGGTGTTGAAGGGAAGACGTAATAATTTTCTCAAACAGCTTAGGTATTGCCGAAAGTTTGGCAATGCCACGGTAGTTAGAAATATCCGATTTGTTACCCTTTTTAAAAAGCGGAATAATAAAAGACTCCTTCCAAATATCAGGGAAGCGACAAGTCTCACTCGATATAAAGAATAAACGAGATAAAGGCTTAGATAGGGAAATCGAACACATTTTAAGGATGCAACTAGGTATATTACCAGGCCCGGGTACGAAGGAAGACGTCATAGATGACAAGCTAGAGATAATACAGTCTTTAGTAATATTAGGAAAAAACATACAATTTAAATGTGGAATTGTGAAGGGATAAGGTGTGGTATCCGAAGCAGTAGAAGAATAAGTCGACTGAAAGAATTTAGCAAACAGATCTGCAATATCTGAATCACAATTAGCAGTCTGGTCATTAAGTCTGAAGGTGGAAGGTAGTAAATTAGAGCGTCTTTTGGAATTAACAAAGTTATAAAATCTTTTGGGGTTCCTTTAAAATTCAACCTTACAGCGAACGATATAATTATTGTAGCATTGAGTATTTAAAAGGCAAAATTGAGATTTGGCTACACAATAATTTGCATAGTCAAGTCGCGAACCAGTTTTTTTAAATCTTTTAAAATATCTCGATTTAATGTTACGGAGATTAGAGAGCCTACGTGTGAACCAGACTGGCGCACTGGAGACGGTAGAGACATTCACATAAGGAACGCATTTATTAATTAGAGAATTAAGAGCAGAGTAGAAAAAATTCACTGCACAATCTATATCACAGCACTCAAATAGAAATGACCAATCAAAAGAGAAAATAAGGCTGTTAAGAAGATTGAAATTTGTTTTACGAAAACGTCTGCGACGAGAATTTGAGATGTTATTAAGTGATATATTAACGAGTTCGCAAAGCATCAGCATGGTGCATGTAGGTCATGATATCAGAAGCTGGAGGAATATAAGGACAAGAGATATATAAGCTAAAGTTAGAACATGTAACTTCGACGCAAATAAACTCAACTCCTAGGGGGAGATCAATCGGCACAACACTTGAACACAGATTCGAGTTGACAGCAATGAGTACTCCACCGCCACGTCGACCAACACGATCAAGCCTATAAGAAATAAAGTTATTAGAAGAATTTCATTATCCAAAACAGAGGAATTAGCCCAGTTTCAGAGAAAGCTAATATGTCAGCCGAAAAGGCTTGGCTATCACAGATTAATTTCGAGAGCTTGTAATGAATGCAAAGACTAGACGTTATTAGTTTTTGAAGCAGAAGATACATTAGGAAAGTGGACAGGCAAAGGGCGGGAGCGCTTATTGGGCGCAATTTTGTGTACAACTCGGCCCTCTGGCCAAAAGTTAGTGTCAACCATAGCTGAGAAATACTCATTTGGTACAGTAATTTTCAAAGAGGAGATTTCGCGAGGCCTTGAAAACTTAAACTTTTGAATTAAAACCTTAGCAGGTTATATATTACCAATGAAAGCTGCCACAGACGATTCAGAAGTATCTGGAGCAAGCCTAGAGATAAATAATTGTTTACAATGAGGCACTACAGTTAGTGGAGGGGGAGGAGCATTGGGATCCGCAAGTGATTGAGAGCCAGCCAGAGATAGATTGAGGTATACCAGTGTAGTGGGTTCTTAAATCTGAAAAGAAGAGCATAAAGAGAGACAAGAAGATGGTGTAGGCGAAAGTAAAATGGGAGAAGATGTAATAAAGGGTGCGGGCGACTGCTTATGAGTCAACTCAAGGGTACATTTCTTGGGCAATTCCTTAGAAGGTGTCAGTTTGGCCATTTTATTTAAAGAAAAAAACTTTAAGCACAAGATGGGCAAGTTCAGCGCATTAAGCCAAGCTCAGGCTTAAACATAGACAAACCATAAAATTTGTCGTAATCACGGCCGTTGAGGCCAGCACATTTAAAGTGAATAAGATTATTGCAAAGCCAACACGATATTGCTCTATACTGATCGTCAAAACGATCAGAATGCTTGCAATTGGGTAGACAACAAGCCATTGAAAAGCCAAAATAAACACAAGGCAAAAAAAAAACAAAAAAAAAAAAATATATATATAAAAATTTAAATAAATAGCACAAAGATAATTATCGATAAAAAATCAATAATTACAAATAAAACAAAGAGACAGCTAGAGTACACAGCACAAGAGTGAGTGCAAGAACAGTTATAAGACGAGCTTTGAGGAGGCGGCTTTTTAAAAAGTAAATACGCGGGAGGGAAGCTGAGCACAAGCACAAAGCAGAGAGAACAACAAAACCACTAGCACTGATGGTATGATGGGGGCGATGAGGGGAGCAACTGCAGAAGCAATGACGAGAGAGAACAATAAGAAAAAATAAAAACAATTTAGATGCACCAAACACTAATCACAAAAAAGAAAAAAAACAAAACTGTTTACAAGGGTTTCAAGCAAACGACACCAGCGAAAACGATGAAGTAAGTAAGTCGTCTCGCCGACTTGGGTACACCATACACCAGTAAAACAAATATTTCAAATTTGTAATAACTAATGCATTTGCCTATTTTCCACAATTCTGTTCACATGCTTGTTACAAGCATATCTCAGTATCTCACGCACTTATGCATATAAGCACCCTAGCGCCCCCACCCGCCAACGGCCATCAAAGGCCTTATGCAAAAACGTTTATATGCATAACTCAGCTAGTTTTTGTCCGATTTTCATCAAATTTGGTATTTTGCTCGGTATTAGTATCAAATTTAAGTGTGCCAAATTTGATTGCACAAGGTAAAAAATTACGGGAGATAATCGAGTTTTTCAAATTTCGGGGGGCGGAAAGGGGCGTGGCAAAAACTTTATACATACAAAATGTGCGCATTTACTATGCAAATATACATACCAAATTTGGTGTCTCTAGCTGCAATAGTTTTTGAGATAAACGTCTTTTTTGAATTGCGGGGGCGGAAAGGGGCGTGGCAAAAATTTGAAACAAACTTGATCACTCTACATACTACACGAGCCTACATTCCAAATTTGGTGGCTCTAGCTTTTATAGTCTCCGAGATCTAGGTGTTCATACGGACAGACGGACAGACGGACGGACAGACGGACATGGCTAGATCGACTCGGCTGTTGATACTGATCAAGAATATATATACTTTATGGGGTCGGAGAAGCTTCCTTCTGCCTGTTACATACATTTTGGCGACTTTAATATACCATTTCACCCTATGGGTGTATGGTATAAAAACAAACTAGGCACAATTAAAAATTGGGAGAAAACAATATATATTAATAAAACTCTGGAGCTAAGCAAAAACACGACCGTCACGTCAGAGAGCAGGAGCTTTATTTGAGATGGCGGCTATAAAACTCAAAATGGCGGCTGTAGAATGGTTCAGCAGCTAGTATAGCTGTTATATAAGAGATGGCGGCTATAAAACTTAAATTGGTGGCTGTAGAATGGTTCCAGCAGCTACTATAGCTGTAATATCAGGGATGGCGGCTATAACACTCAAAATGGCGGCTGTAGAATGGTTCCAGCTGCTTGCATGACTGTTATATCAGGGATGGCCGCTATAAAA
>JAECWI010000518.1:0-10289 GCA_018150345.1 Drosophila equinoxialis | reverse complement strand
AAAACTCAAAATGGCGGCTGTAGAATGGTTCCAGCAGCTAGTATGACTGTTATATAAGGGATGGCGGCTATAAAACTCAAAATGGCGGCTGTAGAATGGTTCCAGCAGCTAGTATAGCTGTTATATAAGAGATCGAAGAGCGGCTATAAAACTCAAAATGGCGGCTGTAGAATGGTTCCAGCAGCTTGTATGACTGTTATATCAGGGATGGCGGCTATAAAACTAAAAAATGGCTGTTATAGGAATGGTTCCAGCAGCTAGTATAGCTGTTATATAAGAGATGGCGGCTATAAAACTCAAAATGGCGGCTGTAGAATGGTTCCAGCAGCTTGTATGACTGTTATATAAGGAATGGCGGCTATAAAACTCAAAATGGCGGCTGTAGAATGGTTCCAGCAGCTAGTATAGCTGTTATATAAGAGATGGCGGCTATAAAACTCAAAATGGCGGCTGTAGAATGGTTCCAGCAGCTAGTATAGCTGTTATATAAGGAGATGGCGGCTATAAAACTCAAAATGGCGGCTGTAGAATGGTTCCAGCAGCTAGTATAGCTGTTATATAAGAGATGGCGCGCTATAAAACTCAAAATGGCGGCTGTAGAATGGTTCCAGCAGCTAGTATAGCTGTTATATAAGAGATGGCGGCTATAAAACTCAAAATGGCAGCTGTAGAATGGTTCCAGCAGCTAGTATAGCTGTTATATAAGAGATGGCGGCTATAAAACTCAAAATGGCGGCTGTAGAATGGTTCCAGCTGCTTGTATGAGCTGTTATATAAGGGATGGCGGCTATAAAACTCAAAATGGCGGCTGTAGAATGGTTCCAGCAGCTAGTATAGCTGTTATATAAGAGATGGCGGCTATAAAACTCAAAATGGCGGCTGTAGAATGGTTCCAGCAGCTAGTATAGACTGTTATATCAAGAGATGGCGGCTATAAAACTCAAAATGGCGGCTGTAGAATGGTTCCAGCAGCTTGTATGACTGTTATATCAGGAATGGCGGCTATAAAATGGTACCAGCAGCTAGTATAACTGTTATGTAAGAGATGGCGGCTGTAGAATGGTTTCAGCAGCTAGTACAGCTGTTATATAAGAGATGGCGGCTATAAAACTCAAAATATGGCGGCTGTAGAATGGTTCCAGCTGCTTGTATAACTGTTATATCAGGGATGGCGGGTATAAAACTCAAAATGGCGGAATGAATGGTTCCAGCAGCTAGTATAGCTGTTATATAAGAAATGGCGGCTATAAAACTCAAAATGGCGGCTGTAGAATGGTTCCAGCAGCTAGTATAGCTGTTGTATAAGAGATGGCGGCTATAAAACTCAAAATGGCAGCTGTAGAATTGTTCGAGCAGCTAGTATAGCTGTTATATAAGAGATGGCGGCTATAAAACTCAAAATGGCGGCTGTAGAATGGTTCCAGCAGCTGCTAGCAGCTAGCTGTTATATAAGAGATGGCGGCTATAAAACTCAAAATGGCGGCTGTAGAATGGTTCCAGCAGCTAGTATAGCTGTTATATAAGAGATGGCAGCTATGAAACTCAAAATGGCGGCTGTAGAATGGTTCCAGCAGCTAGTATGACTGTTATATAAGGGATGGCGGCTATAAAACTCAAAAAGGCGGCTGTAGAATGGTTCCAGCAGCTAGTATAGCTGTTATATAAGAGATGGCGGCTATAAAACTCAAAATGGCGGCTGTAGAATGGTTCCAGCAGCTTGTATGACTGTTATATCAAGGATGGCGGCTATAAAACTAAAAATGGCGGCTGTAGAATGGTTCCAGCAGCTAGTATAGCTGTTATATAAGAGATGGCGGCTATAAAACTCAAAATGGCGGCTGTAGAATGGTTCCAGCAGCTAGTATAGCTGTTATATAAGAGATGGCGGCTATAAAACTCAAAATGGCGGCTGTAGAATGGTTCCAGCTGCTTGTATAACTGTTATATCAGGGATGGCGGGTATAAAACTCAAAATGGCGGCTGTGAATGGTTCCAGCAGCTAGTATAGCTGTTTATATAAGAGATGGCGGCTATAAAACTCAAAATGGCGGCTGTAGAATGGTTCCAGCAGCTAGTATAGCTGTTATATAAGAGATGGCGGCTATAAAACTCAAAATGGCAGCTGTAGAATGGTTCCAGCAGCTAGTGTATGACTGTTATATAAGAGATGGCGGCTATAAAACTCAAAATGGCGGCTGTAGAATGGTTCCAGCAGCTAGTATAGCTGTTATATAAGAGATGGCGGCTATAAAACTCAAAATGGCGGCTGTAGAATGGTTCCAGCTGCTTGTATAACTGTTATATCAGGGATGGCGGGTATAAAACTCAAAATGGCGGCATGAATGGTTCCAGCAGCTAGTATAGCTGTTATATAAGAGATGGCGGCTATAAAACTCAAAATGGCGGCTGTAGAATGGTTCCAGCAGCTAGTATTAGCTGTTGTATAAATGGCGGCTAGGGATAAAACTCAAAATGGCAGCTGTAGAATGGTTCCAGACAGCTAGTATAGCTGTTATATAAGAGATGGCGGCTATAAAACTCAAAATGGCGGCTGTAGAATGGTTCCAGCTAGCTAGCATAGCTGTTATATAAGAGATGGCGGCTATAAAACTCAAAATGGCGGCTGTAGAATGGTTCCAGCAGCTAGTATAGCTGTTATATAAGAGATGGCGGCTATAAAACTCAAAATGGCGGCTGTAGAATGGTTCCAGCAGCTAGTATAGCTGTTATTATAAGAGATGGCGGCTATAAAACTCAAAATGGCGGCTGTAGAATGGTTCCAGCAGCTAGTATAGCTGTTATATAAGAGATGGCGGCTATAAAACTCAAAATGGCAGCTGTAGAATGGTTCCAGCTGCTTGTATGACTGTTATATCAGGGATGGCGGCTATAAAACTCAAAATGGTGGCTGTAGAATGGTTCAAATTGTAGAATAGAATGGCGGCTAAAACCAAAATGGCGGCTGTAGAATAGTTCCAGCTGCTTGACTGTTATATCAAGGATGGCGGCTATAAAACTCAAAATGGCGGCTGTAGAATGGTTCCAGCAGCTAGTATAACTGTTATATAAGAGATGGCGGCTATAAAATAAAACACTCAAAATGGCGGCTATAGAATGGTTCCAGCAGCTTGTATAGCTGTTATATAAGAGATGGCGGCTATAAAACTCAAAATGGCGGCTGTAGAATGGTTCCAGCAGCTAGTATAGCTGTTATATAAAAGATGGCGGCTATAAAACTCAAAATGGCGGCTGTAGAATGGTTCCAGCAGCTTGTATAACTGTTATATAAGGGATGGCGGCTATAAAACTCAAAATGGCGGCTGTAGAATGGTTCCAGCAGCTTGTAAAAGCTGTTATAAGTAGAAGATGGCGGCTATAAAACTCAAAATGGCGGCTGTAGAATGGTTCCAGCAGCTAGTATAGCTGTTATATCAAGAGATGGCGGCTATAAAACTCAAAATGGCGGCTGTAGAATGGTTCCAGCAGCTAGTATAACTGTTATATAAGGCTGTTATATAAGAGATGGCGGCTATAAAACTCAAAATGGCGGCTGTAGAATGGTTCCAGCTGCTTGTATAACTGTTATATAAGAGATGGCGGCTATAAAACTCAAAATGGCGGCTGTAGAATGGTTCCAGCTGCTTGTATGACTGTTATATCAGGGATGGCGGCTATAAAACTCAAAATGGCGGCTGTAGAATGGTTCCAGCAGCTAGTATAGCTGTTATATAAGAGATGGCGGCTATAAAACTCAAAATGGCGGCTGTAGAATGGTTCCAGCAGCTAGTATAGCTGTTATATAAGGAGATGGCGGCTATAAAACTCAAAATGGCGGCTGTAGATAGTTTCATCTTGCTTGTTATATAAAAGATGGCGGCTATAAAACTCAAAATGGCGGCTGTAGAATGGTTCCAGCAGCTAGTATAGCTGTTATATAAGAGATGGCGGCTATAAAACTCAAAATGGCGGCTGTAGAATGGTTCCAGCAGCTTGTATAGCTGTTATATAAGAGATGGCGGCTATAAGACTCAAAATGGCGTGTAGAATAGTCCAGCTGCTTGTATAGCTGTTACTTTATAAAAGATGGCGGCTATAAAACTCAAAATGGCGGCTGTAGAATGGTTCCAGCAGCTAGTATAGCTGTTATATAAAAGATGGCGGCTATAAAACTCAAAATGGCGGCTGTAGAATGGTTCCAGCAGCTAGTATAGCTGTTATATAAGAGATGGCGGCTATAAAACTCAAAATGGCGGCTGTAGAATGGTTCCAGCAGCTTGTATGACTGTTATATAAGGGATGGCGGCTATAAAACTCAAAATGGCGGCTGTAGAATGGTTCCAGCAGCTAGTATAGCTGTTATATAAGAGATGGCGGCTATAAAACTCAAAATGGCGGCTGTAGAATGGTTCCAGCAGCTTATATGCTGTTATATAAGGGATGGCGGCTATAAAACTCAAAATGGCGGCTGTAGAATGGTTCCAGCAGCTTGTATAGCTGTTATATAAGGGATGGCGGCTATAAAACTCAAAATGGCGGCTGTAGAATGGTTCCAGCAGCTTGTATAGCTGTTATATAAGAGATGGCGGCTATAAAACTCAAAATGGCGGCTGTAGAATGGTTCCAGCAGCTTGTATAGCTGTTATATCAAAGAGTGGCGGCTATAAAACTCAAAATGGCGGCTGTAGAATGGTTCCAGCAGCTTGTATAGCTGTTATATAAGAGATGGCGGCTATAAAACTCAAAATGGCGGCTGTAGAATGGTTCCAGCAGCTTGTATAGACTGTTATATAAGAGATGGCGGCTATAAAACTCAAAATGGCGGCTGTAGAATGGTTCCAGCAGCTAGTATAGCTGTTATATAAGAGATGGCGGCTATAAAACTCAAAATGGCGGCTGTAGAATGGTTCCAGCAGCTAGTATAGCTGTTATATAAGAGATGGCGGCTATAAAACTCAAAATGGCGGCTGTAGAATGGTTCCAGCAGCTAGTATAGCTGTTATATAAGAGATGGCGGCTATAAAACTCAAAATGGCGGCTGTAGAATGGTTCCAGCAGCTTGTATAGCTGTTATATAAAAGATGGCGGCTATAAAACTCAAAATGGCGGCTGTAGAATGGTTCCAGCAGCTTGTATAGCTGTTATATAAGAGAGATGGCGGCTATAAAACTCAAAATGGCGGCTGTAGAATGGTTCCAGCAGCTTGTATAGACTGTTATATAAGAGATGGCGGCTATAAAACTCAAAATGGCGGCTGTAGAATGGTTCCAGCAGCTTGTATAGCTGTTATATAAGGAGATGGCGGCTATAAAACTCAAAATGGCGGCTGTAGAATGGTTCCAGCAGCTAGTATAGCTGTTATATAAGAGATGGCGGCTATAAAACTCAAAATGGCGGCTGTAGAATGGTTCCAGCAGCTTGTATAGCTGTTATATAAAAGATGGCGGCTATAAAACTCAAAATGGCGGCTGTAGAATGGTTCCAGCAGCTTGTATGACTGTTATAATGTTAAAAAGATGGCGGCTATAAGACTTCAAAATGGCGGCTGTAGAATGGTTCCAGCAGCTTGTATAACTGTTATATAAAAGATGGCGGCTATAAAATTTAAAATGGCGGTTATAAGACTCAAAATGGCGGCTGTAGAATAGTTCCAGCAGCTTGTATAGCTGTTTGATAAAAGATGGCAGCTATAAAGACTCAAAATGGCGGCTGTAGAATGGTTCCAGCAGCTTGCATAGCTGTTCTATAAAGGATGGCGGCTATACGACTCAAAATGGCAGGCAGCTTTAGAATAGTTCCAGCAGCTCGGACAATTGTTATAGTAAGGAATGGCGGCTATAAGACTCAAAATGGCGGCTGTAGAATAGTTCCAGCAGCTCGGACAATTGTTATATAAGGAATGGCGGCTATAAGACTCAAAATGGCGGCTGTAGAATAGTTCCAGCTGCTTGTATAGCTGTTATACAAAAGATGGCGGCTATAAGACTCAAAATGGCGGCTGTAGAATGGTTCCAGCAGCTTGCATGGCTGTTCTATAAAGGATGGCGGCTATAAGACTCAAAATGGCGGCTTTAGAATAGTTATAGCAGCTTGTATAGCTGTAATAAAATATAAAGATGGCGGCTATAAAACTCAAAATGGCGGCTGTAGAATGGTTCCAGCAGCTTGTATAGCTGTTATGATAAAAGAATGGCGGCTATAAAACTCAAAATGGCGGCTGTAGAATAGTTCCAGCTGCTTGTATAGCTGTTATACAAAAGATGGCGGATATAAGACTCCAAAAGGGCGGCTGTAGAATGGTTTCAGCAGCTTGAATCGCTGTTATATAAAGGACGGCGGCTATAAAATTCAAAATAGCGGATGTAGAATTGTTTCGCAGCTTCTACAGCTGTTATACAAAGGCTGGCGGATGTAGAACGGTTACAGCAGCTTATATGGAAACGGATATAAGACTCAAAATGGCGGCTTCTATAGCTGTAGTATAAAGGCCGCCGGGTGTAGAATGGTTCCAGCAGCTTAGACAGCTGTTATGTAAGGAATGGCGGCTATAAGACTCAAAATGGCGGGTGTGGAATAGTTCCAGCTGCTTGTATAGCTGTTACATAAAAGCTGTTACTTATATTGATGAGTCGCTTATGACTCTTCATTTAATCATAAAAGAGTCTTCCACGAGTCACCTTTTAATCATAAAAGAGCCTTCCACGAGTCATCTTTTAATCATAAAGGTTCCACGAGTCATAATTTAATCATTTCTGATTTCATATTGGAATAAAATTTTCAATAATTTGCAATAAAAATAATTTTCTTTTTAATATAATTTTTATTTACTAAACATATGTTATCTTAAAAAATAACAACAAAAAAAATTAAAATAGATATTCAAAACAAAACATAGAAATTCAAAACAAAAAATAAAAAAAAATAGTAATAGAAATTCACTACTGTAAACGCCTACGCTTCGCCAGCCTGTCATTGGCATGGACAATATGCTTTTGTAGCACCGTATTCCATTCTTTGTCCGTGCATTTATATTTTTCATTAGTAATATCTAAAAGGGAAAATATTAATTAATAAAAAATATTTTAAATATTTTCCAAAATAATACATACTTTTTATTACGGATACAATGTAGCACGACTGTTCGCCGAAACTGGACGCTGCAGAGGACATGGACATGTGCGTCTCTACACTTGAGTCGATGATGGGAGCTGCAGCAAGAGTATCTACTCCACATGCCTCTACTTACGCTAAACCTGCTGCCAGGCCTACGAACCGGCGGATAGAACAATTAGTAACGAAAAACGACGTCTAAGAAGGAATGGCAGGTTACTCGATCACCAGCAGCAAAACTTCGCCTAAGGCATGCCACCGCAACCTCTCCAAGGAGTTAAGACAAGAGGAAACTGGGCTCAAAGGAAATACATAGAAAAGCTCAGTCCATCCAGCACTAAACATCCTCTGTGGAAAGCCCACCCAACTTTAAGCGCTCCTACAGAGACAGTTTCACCAATAAGGGGTCCTACCGGTGGATGGGCCCGCAGTGACGAAGAGAGGGGCATCCATATTTGCCACACACCTTAAAATGGTTTTCCAGCCAAATCCAACATCAAACTCATTTGTACTTCCCCCTCGAGCACATTAACGGATAGTGAGTACTCGGAACTCCAATCGGATGAGATCAATGCAGTTATTAAAAACCACATAAAGCCGAACAAAGCCCCCTGGCCATGACCTAATCACACCGAAAATGATCCTAGAACTCCCTACCATCGCCATACAATACATCTGCAAAATGTTCAACGCTATAATAAGAATTGGCTACTTCCCAAGAGCATGGAAAAGGTCCACTATCATCATGATTCCTAAAGTGGGAAAGGACAAAACCCAACCATCATCCTATAGCCAATTAGTTTGCTGCCATGTCTTTCGAAGCTTTTTGAAAAGGTCCTGCAGATTCGTCTAAACTCATTTCTGGCATCGGAGAACACAATCCCTTCACACCAGTTCGGCTTCCGCGAAAAACATGGGACAATTGAACAAGTCAATCGTATAACATCCGAAATACGAACAGCATTCGAACTAAAAGAATACTGTACGGCTGTCTTTCTGGACGTTGCCCAGGCTTTCGACAGAGTTTGGCTGAGGGTCTAATGTTCAAAATCCCAAACTCATGGAATCTTACCTTTACAATAGAAAATTCGCTGTAAGATGTAATGGCTCCGTCTCGGCTGACTTGAAATCGAAGCTGGTGTACCGCAAGGCAGTGTACTCGGCCCATTGCTCTACCCTGTACACTGCAGACTTACCAACGAGTTTAGGACTTACAACGTCCACTTTTGCCGATGACACGGCAATCCTCAGCAGATCCAAATGCCCAATACAAGCCTCTGCAAAATTAGAGGAACACCTCAAGGTGGTAGAGGAATGGCTAGCAACCTGGCGTATCCGGGTCAACGAACAGAAATGCAAACATGTTACATTTACGCTTCACAGAAGAAACTGTCACTAAAATGCTAAACAAGACGTCAATCCTCAAGCCGCGGATGTCACTTACCTTTGTATCCACCCTAGACAAAAACAACAAAGAAAAACAGCAGAAACGGGCGAGAAAAAGTGGGCAAGCACACGACAACAAGTCACTGAGCATTGGAGTCATCAATTCGGTCCCCTCTACGTCTGGGTTAAAGTCCTATACAACTCCGTACTGAAACCCATCTGGACTTACGGCGCCGTACTATGGGGAAATGCAAGTACCAGCAATATCGACATTATACAAAGGGCGCAGTCGAAGATTTTTAAGATCAATCACTGGGGCTCTGTGGTACATACGGAACGACAACATTCAAAATGATCTAAATATACCTAGCGTAAAATATGAAATAGGTAGTCAACAACTAAAGTATTCTGCGAAACTGGATGTACACCCTAATGTTCTTGCCAATTCCCTTACGCGAACTAATAATAGAACTCGTCTTAAAAGAAAAGACAGACCAACCCAATAATAAATGATTAGGGCCGCCTGCAATATCCCCTGGATATATCATAAGTACTAAATTAAGAAAAATATCTCAAACTTGTTGTTAGGCTCTAATTTAAGATAGATTCAACAAATATATATTAAACGTTAAAAAAAAAAACAGTTTAAACTTTCGTCCCCTTTCTGCTGTATTGGAGGCTACCTTGTCCGGAAAAACTTTTCTGATCGCAGATCTAATAAATTGTGTGGGCCATCTCCTCCAACTTTCGATATCTAAGATGTTTCTAAACATATTATTTTAAAAAGAATAGAAAAAAAATTAAAATAAAATAAAATGTTAATATCTGTTTCTGTAGTACTTACGAACTGCCTAAGTTGACTCTCATTTTTTTGCACTTCCTCTATTACTAATAGCACTGAGGGGGAAGTTTTGGGATATCCGAAAATAAGACATCAGATTCAAAATCTGTGTTGTTTTTTCTGTTTTCCATTTTAACAGAGACAACCTCTTCTGTCAACTTTAAGAGTCCCCGCTTATTTGACTCTTTCAAAGCAGTTATTTCTGCTTTTAAATCGGAATTTAATAGTTTTATCTCAGAAACCTCAGACCTCAACTGTTTAATTTGTTTCACCAAGTCTTGTAAAAGATTTTGGAGGTTTCCGGTCTCTGGTATCCTCAAGTTTGTCACTAAAAATGACGTGTTTATTAGAAATAATATTGGCAAATTTTTAATAAAAATATATTACTTACGTGTTGTTAAATTATTACTTGGAATATAATTCAATTCCAATGAAGTTATGTCATTGAAGGACATGGTGAAGTTGCGGTATGAAAAAATAGCTTCCGTCTAAGGGATCTTGCAAACATATTATTTTATTATTTATTTGATTTAAGCAAAATTCAATTGTATTATCGAAGGTTCGTAAGTCAGTTGCACAATATATATTAAAATCGATTGTTTAATTCAACTGTTCCGCAGGCGCATCCATAGCAATACAGCGAATAATGATTTGAAAGCACTTGTTGCCAAAAAAAAAACCTTCGCGACGAAGAATTAGAAGTTCAGCGATGAACTCATCAAGAAAGTTAACGGCGCAATGTAGCTTTGAGTTCCCTTCATAAACGCCAACAAGCCCAACATAAGTTGTGCAACTTACACTTGTCAAAATTGGCCAAACTTGCGTGTTGCTGCTTTTAAATAATGGAAGTCCATCAATGCCAAAGTCTAAAATCAAATTTGGCAACTTCCAATCATTAGCGGTTAAAAAGTCCGACAAACATCTTTTAAGTCCATAATGGACATAGGTGACGCCT